>BSBK01009107.1:0-268289 GCA_027943335.1 Chamaecyparis obtusa
GAAGTGATGGATCTTATCAATTGTTGAGACCTACAGAAAGACTAGGTGTTGGTTATAGGTTGGAAGTATCTAATTTGTCAATTACTTTGAATCCAGAGGACCTGATTGATTGGATAGGTGAGTTAGAAGATTAATTTGAGTTAGAAGATATCCAAGACCCTTGGAGAGTAAGGTTGGCACAGAAAAATTTGAAAGGACATGCAAATTTGTGGTGGAAAAAATTATAGAAGGATAGAGAGGAAGAAGGTGAAATGAAGATCACTTAGTGGGGGATGATGGTTGCAAAGTTGAAGGATAAATTGATACCCGAGGACTATGAATTGGATTTGTTCAAGAGGTTGCAGAACCTGAAGAAGAAGGATTTGAGTGTGAAGGATTACACTGAATGATCTTACAAGGTAACCATTAGATTTGGTCATAGAGAACTTTCCAAGAAGAAGGTGGGTAGGTATGTGAAATGGTTTGAGTTTAATATTCAAGATGAGATAAGTATGCTGAAAATTGGATCAGTTGAGGAGGTGTCAGTATGCATTGAAGGTAGAACATAATTTGAATAGGAAACATCATAATAACTCTAGAGGAAAAGAAAGGCAAGTTGTTGGTGGTGATAAGGGAAAGAAAGTTGTTGAAAAGAAGATAAAACCAGTTCCACCTAAGAAAGTTAATGGTGATAAAGAATTTACAGGTACTTGCTTTAAGTGTGTCTTGAAAGGTCATCAATATTTTCAATGTGAGGATGACAAGAGAGTTTCTTGTATGAATGAATAAAGTGGACCATCTATTGGTCATTGGTTCTTATAAGATGTAATATTATGTGACATAGTGGATATGAGTGCATGTCATGTTTTACTTGGTAGACCTTGGGATTATGAAAAAGAGGTTGTTCATGAGTGTAGAAGTAATGTTATTACCATTAGAAAGGATGGTAAGAGATTTAGATTGCTTCCTTTGATGGATGAGGAAAAGGAGGTGGATGAATCTGAGCTTTTGTAGAAGATATGAGTTGAGAGAAGACCCGAGGAATGAACCTAGGGTTAGGAAGCCAGTAAAGGTCGTAGGTGAGGAGGATTTATGAATGAAGAATTAGCATGGAGTTATTATCCCTTTTTCTTTCAATTTTTCATGAAGTAATCTCATGGAAAATATTTTCGTACCCTGGGTGTCTAATGTAGGAGCATCTTGTGTCCCTTGGCAATCTTGCATCATCCAAAAATAGTTTGTTTGTTGGTGAACCTTTGTTACCATTTTTGTGTTTTCTTTATGTTCCTGGTCACTGGTTGGGTGATTATTGTTTCAGTTGAATCATTTGGATCTTCTATGGTTGCAGTCATGATATGGTGTTCATGGGATCATTTGGAGGCATTCCCTATGATTGCAAACTCTTTTGGATTTACCACGTATGAGTTATGGTGAATTCTGTGATTGAGACTGAGATGTAGTTTCTTATTCTAGACAATTATATGAGATTCTATGATCGGTTGATCTGTGTGGATCTTGGGTTGGAGCAATGAAAAGGGTTTGTTTCTTGGTGTTAGTTGAGGCTATGTCTAAGATCGAATCTCTTGAGATGTCATGGATAAAAAGATATGGTTCGATCTTGGATGACTGGTTGTGTTCTTCCTATCACTAGTTTAGTGTGAGTTTATCGGTTGATTAATGAAGGTTGCGGTGGAAGATTTCAACCATTGGAGATGTATGGCATAGATTTCAAGGTGGATCTATGTGTGGCCAACGTGGTAGTTGGATAATTCCTGATGAATTTATTAAAGTTGTAATTATTTGGGATCTAGGATGACTTGGTATGTTACATTTGTCATGGGACATGTAATTTTATGTTAGGCCAACCTGTTGGTGGCTAAGTATAAAAGTAGTGCTTGCGATTGTAATTGGGAGTATTCCTAGGTGTGTAGAGGGTAGTAGAGAGTTGAGAAGGAATCACTCTAATTTTGACAAATCGAGATGTAGATTTGAGTCTTATTTTCATTATCTATTGGGCGTAACCAGGAATGCCTTATAACCTGACATGTTGAATGAAAATTGATGTAATTGGATGTTATCCTAAGAATAAAAAGAGTTGTTATTTGGTTAGATCTTGTTGTTTCTTTGTGTTTTCCGATGTGTTCTCTCTTTTCTACAAGATTGTACATCTCTTTTGAGATCTCTTCAGTTTTGGACTACATCATGTATGTATGTAAATGTATATTCATATGAGTATGCTATTTTAATATGGCAAGATTCTTTTATGTTAAGAAATATTAATTGGACCTGGAGAATAAATTTATTTGAAATGCTATTATGATTTTTCATAGGGTATTCTGGGTGGATTTTTAAATAGAAATTATTTGACCGAATCATTGTTTATTCAATTTATGCATTATTTTTGTAGCCATGATTGGTTGTTTAATTTAATTTCTATGTTATTATATTAGGCCTTTAGTAATTATTTGAATAAATCAATTTATCAAGAATTTATAAATTGATTTATAAGAGATTGAAGATTCATATTAAAGATTTAATTATATTTTTTATTTAGTAATTATGATTAATAAATTAATTTATATAAAGATTCCTATAAATTAATTTATTTGATGATTATGAATTATTTATTTATTGAACTGAGAGTAAACATATCAATGATTTTTGCATAACTAAGACTTGTGTTGTGAGTTGGTTTTCTTTGTGTCTTGTGTGGGATTAAGTGTCTTTGTATGATATTGTCTTAACCGCGATTACTTTACCCCAACTTGGATTACCGAGTTTATAGATACTTTGTGAATTTGCTTTTTGAGATGTTGTTATGTACTTTCAAGTCTAGATTATTCTAGTTATTAACAATTAGAAGGTGATGACCATTCTTTTGTGTCAATATTTTCCACTTGGTCACCTTGTTCTTGTTGTGTCTTTCTATGATTTGAGAGTTGGTAATGTTGATTTATATTTTACTCCATGATTGGAAAAATGTTTGGATGTTGTGATTATGAGTGGTTTCATGATATGTGTATGTGAGGATGTTTATTTTTATGTGGTGATATCCATTATGTGATGGATGATCTATGTTATGTTCCCATACTGAGATGGACTGATTGATCCTTGTATAGGATGAGATATTGTTATGCTCCACCATTTATTATGATGACTTCTTTTTTTATGATTCTGTGATTTATGGATAGTACATTTGTTGTTTGGGTTCTTTTTTATTTCATTATGGTTGGGGAGCATTAGGGTAGGATATCTATATGTTATAAGAGAAGTGGCTTTCTTTGGAGGCACCAAAGCCCATAAGTGGTTGTTTGGGTATCCATAGTAGGCTACTTAATACAGTGATAACATAATACATTAAATGGAGAGATTTAAAATGAATTAATAAGATACACATTTCCCATGCCTTGAGTTATAGTAAAGGCTAAGGATGGGAGTGGGAGAAGATGCTTGCCCATCCAGTGGTGACATTGAAATTTGGAATGATTGGTTATCCTTGTCTGTATGAGAGGATTTTTGGTTCTGCCTGTGATCACACTTAGGGTTCAGAGTCTAGTGAGATCATCCCAAGGGGTTGACACATGTGATGACACTTCTCTAATTTCATCTTAGGTTTCCGATATGTGTGTTTACCTTTTTGAGATAGAGATCTTTATAAGATCCCTTTCTTAGGTCTACTTTGTATTCCTTGATGTTTTGATATCCAAATGAGGTATGTTGTTATCTCCTCAGCATGGTGGGAGTGGACCACTTAGGTTCCAAGAGATCAGGCGGTAGTGATCCTTTTTACCATTTGAAATTATGACATTCTAGTACTGATGCTGGATGATCCTTGTAGTTGTTGCATCTTCCTTTGTTCTTCTTTTAGAGATTTGATCTTATCTTTTTATGATGTACTCTTGTATTCTTATATCTTGTATCGATTGTAATACCTGGTGGAATATATATGTAATTTGTATTTTGATATCGTTACTGTTAGAGTAAATTATTAATTTTATTAATATTTTACTCCCTTCTTAAGATATCAAACTCTTTGCTTTAGTCAACTCATGCACTAGTTATGCATCAGTTTTCTTTAGTTGACTCATGCACTAGTTATGCATAAGTTGTTTTTTGCATGCATTAGTCTTGTAATAGTTTAACTGATTATTACATGCACTTCTACTTTTTACGTTTGCCTTTTCAAGGCCTTTGATCTCCTTTATATGGATGATCCATTGTACACTATTATTCATTCAGTTATTTGAGGATATTTTCTTCTTCATCTTCTGAGTCAAACCCTTGCCCTCTTCTTCTCTTGACTTCTTGTGACAGGTTTTTGTATGTAGGTGATCTTTGGGTTTCTGTGGATTTGTGTTGCTCAAATCCTACATGGTATCAGAGGCCTAATCTGCTACAGCTTGTTCATGTTTGAAGGAGTCAAAGATCAGATGATGGCTTTTTTGGGTTTTTATTGAATCTTGGGGGAACCTATTTTCCTGGTCATCTTGGCTTCATACGGACCTCATGGTTGCATTTAGAGCATCTAAGAACCCCAAGATCCATATAAAATTTGTCCAATTTGGACACAGTTGGAATCTGTGAGAAAAAAAATTTGCAATCGACCCTGGCACGGATACCAAAGCAATCAGTATTTTTTGGAGCACTTCTAGTCCAAACAAACCTCATGGTTGCGTCCAAAAGGCTTGAGATAGTCAAAACTCATATAAAACTTGTCAAATTCTGACAAGTTGGCCTCTGAGGCAAATTTTTTTGCGTACTAGGGTCGTACGACCTTGGCATGCAAACTGAGGCAAAGGGTACAGTAGTGATTTTTTTTTAAAAAAATAATATTAAATTTTTCAGCAGGCGGCCACCTGGGCGCTGCCCCGTGGCGACTCGAGCGCCACCGCGACCTCCGCCAACCGGCGGCCTCAACGCCGGAGTCAATGCCCAGCGCCGGCGCCGCGCAACCACCACCAGTTGCCACCTGGGCCACCACCCGCCACTGCCGCCACCCGCGGCCCACCACCCACCGCCCGCCTACGGCCCTGCCTCCGCCACTCCGCCGGACTGCTGGTCCTATGGGGGACCAACCCTTAGCCCCTAGCGCCTAGCGCCAGCCCCCTAGTCCCCCAAGTGACCAGGGGCTTACTGATTCAGCCCCCAAGCCCCCTGCTGATGTCAGCATGATGTCAACAGGCATGCATTTTTAATTTTTTTAAAAACTTGCATGTTTTTTTCAGGGCTCTATTTTTAGGGGTAATTGGGCATTTTTTTCACGATATCTCGGGCATACGGGATCGTAATTGGGTGTGCGATATATCGTCGAAAAGATGGTTCCAAGCTCGATCCAAATTTACTGGTATGGTTTTGTGATTTTTCCATTTTGATGCTTTTTTTTGCTGTCAAAGTCAGATGTTTTCTGTGATAGTGGCGTTTCAAACCTCCTGCATTCTGGGATCCGTTTCTCTTGCATTCGGACTCCGTTTTTGACAAATGAGATATTACCGAAAAGCTCTTTCTAAGATTTTATCAAATCTGATAGTTTTATGGGGTTTTGTGTCCTTTTGCTGATATCACCCATCCTCAGATCCTTGCAGACACCTTCTTTGGGCCCTCCAGCGCAGTTGTTGGTTTTTAGCTCATATCTTGAGCATACAGTGTCAAAATTTGGCAAACGAGATATCATTGGAAAGCTGATTCCAAGCTCTTTTCATATCTAGAGGTTATATTTTTTGGTTTTATTTTTCTGATGGTTTTTTTCTTTGTCAAAGCTAGATCTTCAGGTTTGCACTCCGGGAGCTCTATCTTGCACATCCGGACTTCATTTTTGGAAAGCGATATATCGTTGGAAAGCTTGTTCAGAGAGATTTTCAGTGCTATGATTTATTTTTCTAGATTATGCTCTAGGTTTATTTTATTTAGATTCTTGCTTTTTTGCAGTCTAGTGGATATCTTGGTTGTTTCAGGTCCTGGGATCTCTTCCCTTTGAGGGATGACTCGTCTTAGGTTGTTCTTTTGGTTCAGACTCCTTTGATCTTCTTCTGAGCATTGTATGCTTCTCTTATGTAGCTTTTTTGTTTCTATAAATGCACTAAGATAAAGTGCCTACTTCTGCATATCTGGGATTTCGAGCACCTTATGTTTATTTGTACTCGCACTCAGTTATAAAGTGCCATGGGGGGTTATGATGTTTTGCCTTTTGTGCTCATCCACCTTTGTCAAGTGAATGTTTCTTCCATGACATTAGCCCATGCTGTGTGTCTGTGACACCGCCCTTTATCCTGTGCTTGTACTTCTATTGCACTGTTGGTGTTCCTGATTCTTCTTCTTGCAGAGGTTTCTGGCATTACATTTCAGTGTTCCTGTCACCCCTCTCCCTGTCTAGCATTATGGGGGGGGGGGGGGTTCACCTGTTGGCTCTATTGCTTCCTTGGTTCGGTTGAGTGATCTACATATTTAGTTTTTGTTCCTATGTACTAGGTGGATGCAGTGGCTAGGCACCTATGCATTTCGGTGAGATGGTTCATCTACTATATAGACACTCGTTCATTCCTAATTTTGGAGGTCACCTCTTCGATTGATCAGCTCTTCAGACTTTGTCTTCTCTACCTGGTCATGCACTATTTTAGTGGGGGTTCCAGCAGTTACTTCTGACAGTGTTTGCAGCTTCATGCTTCGAAGATGCTTCATGCTCTTTCTTTGTTCCTATTTTCTGGAACATTCTTGGTCTCCTTTTGGAGTAGAGTTTTTCCCATGTGGTTTTCTCTATTTCTCTGCTTTTTAGAGACTCTCTTTTGTGCTAGGTACCTCATCAGGCCATGTTTCCGAGACCCATTTCTGCTTTTAGCATTGTAGTTTCCTTTGCTTTCTTCTTGCATTGTTTGTAGCTGCATCGTTGCTCATCTTAAGGGGGGGTGTTAGAGTAAATTATTAATTTTATTAATATTTTACTCCCTTCTTAAGATATCAACTCTTTGCTTTAGTCAACTCATGCACTAGTTATGCATCAGTTTGCTTTAGTTGACTCATGCACTAGTTATGCATCAGTTGTTTTTTGCATGCATTAGTCTTGTAATAGTTTAACTGATTATTACATGCACTTCTGCTTTTTAGGTTTGCCTTTTCAAGGCCTTTGATCTCCTTTATATGGATGATCCATTGTACACTATAATTCATTCAGTTATTTGAGGATATTTTCTTCTTCATCTTCTGAGTCAAACCCTTGCCCTCTTCTTCTCTTGACTTCTTGTGACAGGTTTTTGTATGCAGGTGATCTTTAGGTTTCTGTGGATTTGTGTTGCTCAAATCCTATAGTTACATACCCTGTAACATGTGAGAGGATGATATTATATTTGGTATCATTGGTGGTTTCACTTGTAACCTTGTACTATTTCATGAGATGGAGTATTTGTATGTATTTGTGTAATGTAGAGATTTTGTATGAACAATGTAATCATGCAATTAAATGTGATATGGAATAATTATGTGTATTAGTTTTTGGTACTTGATTATTGTACTTAGTAGTTTTATTTTTGTTTACATAATTATATGTTAAGGAACCCTTGATATTTTTAATCCGTAAATGAGATTTTGTTTAAGAGTAAGTATTGACTTTATGTAATTGCTTCCACTTTGTCATTCATTCTTATTTATAAACTCTTAAGAAAAAATAAATATTTGATAAACATTGTAACATGTTTTAGGTTAATTTATCCTTGGTTCCCTGGCAAGGCATTCAAATCTTGTATCAGATATGATGTAGGAGCATCCTTGGGTTGTTGGAAATCTTTCATCACCCAAACTTATTTCCTTTCAATTTGTTCATGTTTTCTAGTTTTCTGTATTTTTCGTGGCGTTCCTTTGTTTTGGATCATTGGTTGTTGTGAGCGTCAGGATTGGTTATAGATATCATGTTTTATTTATGTATGTATTCACACCTCATTTAGATACTTCTTTTTGGATATATTAAACATTCATGGGCAGTTCTGTTTGTTCTTCATGATCTAACGATCAACTAGATTTTTTTTTCTCATGTGAAGTAATTATTGATTGATGAAGCTTGACGACTCATATCCTGGTGTTTGTAGATATTTGGTCGACATCTCTATTGGATCGCATGTAATTTATACATATTGGAAATGAGATCTTATGATTTGGTTCTTGACCTATATTTCTACACATTATGTTTTCTTAGTCTTGGAAAATGTAATTGACCTGGCTGACATATGTGATGCAAAGGATCTATATATTGAAGCTTGTGATCTTTGTGAAGGGGGGATAAGAGGGATAACCTTTGGAAGGTTAGAATAGGGTCTAGGTATGGAATTCTATTATAATCATGCATGTATGCCAAAAGTTTGTAATCTACATGTTGAAGGCCAATGTGATGTAAATACTTATTTTTGTGATAATGCAAAAAATTGTTGTAGCATCTTGATTGTCTTTTCTTGTTTCTGAGTTGTTCGTTTACTCTATTCTGGATCTTATTTCATGGTTGGAATATCTCCATTAGGGAGACTCTGGCCATGACTGCATCAATCAAAAACATAAAAACTACAACCATAATCTAAAATTTCTCCTCCAAAGATATAACATTCTCCATATGAACATGTTAATGTTATAAGGCACTAAAAGGGGGAAGCATAAATCAGTGCAACCACGGATTTGCAAAATATTTTCATAAACTTGTACATTAACCAACATGCAAATGTACATATATCATAGAAGCATAACACATAAAACATACACACATAATCAACACAAAAATACCAATCTTTTTGCATGGAAACCCTTATTAGAGGGAAAAATCACGGTGGGAATTACCACCTACTAATATCACTAGTGCACCAATAATATCTTCTCTATTAGGAGCATTACAACACCCTGCTAAGGGTATACTCAACTAAAAGATATTAAAAATTCCTGTTAGGAACTAATCAGTTAATGGATTTAAAACTCCTTCTGAGAATCACCTAGTTAGAGGATTTAGTCTTCAGACATGTTAGGATCCTTCTTACCCTGTTAGGAGTAACCTTGTTAGAGGATTTTAACTGCAAGCCTATTATAAATTTCCTTGAGAATGAACTCAATAATAATGATCTGAATGTAACACACTCTACCTGAAAGATCCATTTCAACACTGCTTAAGTCATTATTCTGATCATAAAAACTTTCCCTTCAACAATCAAAATTACTGCAACAACTAACAACTTTTTCTCTATGATTTTATCTCTTATATACATATTCAGGTTAGTGCAAAAAACCTAAAATGTGTTACTAATGTTGGCCTCCAAAATCCATCCAAATTTCATAAGAGATCCCACCAACATAGTAAATTTAAATCCTTAAGGTCGGCCCTCAACAATACAATTCAAAAATAAAGCAATTGTTAACTCTTATCCAATTGCTAACTCGATTTCATCACCTTGACTTGACTGGTTAGTTGTTCTAGCCAATATCACTGATGTTTGACTCAAATCTCCATTTGTACTTTGAATCTTCTTACGCAATAATAGATGTAGGTTGAAATGACTCTGTAGATTCTTCATATCCAATTTCACCACCATAACTATCCAGATCATCATCACATTTACCATGAATGAGTGTGTTATCACTAATACATTGGATACTTAGAGAATTTCTTATGCAATCAACTTGATCATCGGTATAAGTGATTCAATCATCCTAGAAGACTTGTTTCTAGCAAAGAAAACACTACAACATTCATCACATGATCGTCTTCATCAAATGCCAACAATCTCCCCCTTTGGCATTGATGGCAACACTTTGAGAAAGAATTGACTAAGTGTCCAACTTCAGAGATAAAAAAATAACTCCCCTAAGGAAATATACCTCAGCAATTTTTCACAACTCTGCTAGTCCCCCTTTGACAACAATGACAAAGGTATTACAATGGATAACCAAAATTCAAAATTTTATTTATAAAGAGTAGCACATAGTGATTTAAAATCTACTAAATACATCTGCAAAATTGGTATTCAAGGTCTGTAAATCATTAACCGACCAAGTGTTTAGTAGGTTCTCCATGATAAGTATATGCGCATGTAGAAAATATGCAAGCTCCTCCAATCCTTCTACTATACATGGAATAGATGAGACTAACACTACTCCAGCCTCTTGAACACATTTTTGTAAAATCTCCAACTTAGGAATCAATAGACTTTGTAACTCTAATAAAGTAGATATCCTCTTTTCCTACTCATTACTGTAAGTCTTGAGCTTATGATTGACAATACTTACTTGTGCTCCAAAACTTGTAGTTGAACCATTGATAGGATCAAAATTTGTTTCCAATAGCCTTAGATCTTGTTGATCTTAACTTCTTTTCCTATCTAAGTCCTTCAAAAACTATGAAAATTCAAAGATAGAGGTACGTATATTATCACCTTCCTTTAAAACATCTTTCACTCGATTCACTACAACTTGTAAAGTGTTTCTATCAAGTAAAATTGATTGAGCCAACTTTTCTAACCTCTTCCTTTCATAGTCTCTCTTAGCTCTCATTGTTGCAACATCCTCTAGACTTTTCATTTCCACTCCAGTAGTTGTGACCAACTGACCCAACTTTTCAATCAGTGTGGATATCTCATCATAGTTCACATCAAGAACTAAATCAGATAGTATATCTCTTGCATTCAAGATAGCATGTGCCTCCTATTTTATTTTCTCCTTTTCTTTGGACTTAATAGCGATGGCAATATCCATCATTTCCTTAGGACTCATAGTGCTCAAATCTATTTTCCCTTCAATGGAAGGTATATATTCATCATTACCAACAATGCTAGAAGATATAGACCAAAAACTTGTTACCTTTTTTTGTCTCCTTGTCTATGGTCTTCTCGTTATGCTCATCTTCAACTTCTTCATCTCCACCTATTGCATCCATTACCAGTATTTTTTGTTGTCCAAGTGATGCATCCTTGGTAATACCCTGACCGATTCCTCTATTCTTTGTCTCCTTTTCTTGTTGATCTTGTGTGTCCTTGGGGGCTTCCTCCTATTTCTCTATAGTGTCCTTTTGTTCTTCAGGAATATCCATGACTGGAACATCACTTGTGGTGTCCATGGTATCCTTGGGCTCATCCAATTCAATGTTTTTAAGTGTGACCTTCACACCATTTATGGTCCACCCTTCATCAGTAAAAGAAATCACATCCTCTTTCTCACTCTCTTATCCTTTCACATGTTCCTCTCCCACTTCATTATTCTTCTCCTTTACAAGATCCAAGTGCTTCTTTAAAATTTTCTTTGTTTCATCTTACACTGATTGAGAATCATCAATTAGTAGTCTTTTAACTCTTATGTTTTTCTTAAATGCGGGTCTAACCTTATCCAATATTTCCTTTATCTCCTCTACTACTATCTCAAGCTTTAAATGCATTAAGACATACTAAATTATTTATTTGTCTTGCTTTAATGCTCCCTTCCATCTAGATTCAATTTTACCATATAAAGAATAATGAATTTGTCCTTGCAATTGAATAAGGACCCGACTAAACCTATGCATACTTCCTACAACTGATCTTCCTCACTAAACTTGTCATAACACTTGTTGACACCAGGAAGTATACCCCAATTCTTAACCTCATCAATAATTTTATCAACAAAGATAAATTTAATAAATCATCGCTTAACTGATTAGTGGTAGGGGCACCAACCACTTTAGACTTCTTACCTTTTTCTTTGATTTCTTTTTTCTCTTGTTTTAATTTTGTTCCTTCAACTTCCTCTTTCACTTCTTTATACCCTTTTTCCTTCTCTTTCATCCTATTGCCATCAAATTTTTTTGTAGTGGCCTTCTTTGTTGTTGTGGGCTCAGGTTGTGTTGGTCTTACTAGCCTCTTCACAGGGATCTTAGCTAGAGGAGAAGGTCTCTCCTTCTTGACTATTGTTGCAATCCTTGTCTATCTACAAGTTAAAGATCTACTGGTTGTAGAAGAAACTACTTCTGCATATTCTTCTACAATAGTTGTAGCTAAAGTACCAACTTTCTCATCTACATGTTTGGCTCTTTTGTTATCAATAGCTTCCTATAGAAAGAATTTCCCAACCTCCTTTATAAATTTCTTCTCAATGATCGGTGCATTAAATGTATCTAAATATATTTCTTCCTATATATTCTAAATCTCTTTGTACTAGGATCAATGGGGTTCTTCAGTATCTCATCATCATAAGAAATGTCTATATCAGCTTCTAGCTCGTAACCCATAGGCATATACCATGATGTCCTAGGTAATACTACCTCCATTTGACATGTATCAATATCAACCATGAAACATATATCATCTTTATATTTCTAAGCAACATGAGCTGTAATTCTTTCCCTTTCATACATTCTCTTTTGGAAATCCTTAAAATATCCCCATACCTTCTTAGAAAACTGATTGTTGAGCATCTTAGCATAATTTTCCATTTGAACCACAACCAGTGTACCATCTACCCAATTAATCAGACCAACACCAAGATTTTTTTTTTGGAAGTAGAAAAATAGACCTACAAGAAATTGACTGTACTTGAATACTTTCATTTTGTCTTTTTTTATCTTCTCCATGTTTAGAAAGAAATGATCTCTCATTGCAACACACCATTCATATTTTGCATCTTCCTTCACCATATATGAATAATGAATTGCAACAGTAAACAATCTGTTGTTTCTACTTGAGTAAAACACTTTGTATCCAATCACCATAGATGAAAATCTAACTACCTTGACTGGGATAACATTTATTGTCATCACACACTTGTCCTCTTTCGATTTGGTCATTTCTATGACTGTCTTGTGGGATAGATCTTAGTTGTGGTATATATCTCTCTAATAGCACATAAACTTGTTACTGTATGAATGGCCTCTTTAGTAATATTGGAGGGTCGATCAAGCCACATAATTTTTTTGTGAACCCTAATCAACACAAATCTAATATGTTCTTCTTCAAAGTCAAAAGGAAAGTGAGTTGTGTGCTCAAAACCTCTATCTATGATCACTTTGTATTCATCTTTAAACACCAAATATTTGCACAAATCTGCATATAGTGATCATAAGTGGGTTTCACCTAAGTCTTTGATCTTATAATGAATGTATGATCTGACATTCTCCATATGAAATACATTGTAGGGAACACTGTTTAGGGAACCCTTTGGATCATTATGCATTGATCTGTCTGGATGTCTCTTAAATACTAGCCTATTTTTCTCTGTGATCTCAACAATAATAGGAGTAGCCATACTAAAAATAATAGATTTTAACTTAGAGATCTCCAATAAATACCTTTTGAGTCACCGCACAATGACCTGTGAACATCCTCACAAGTTTCTTCACCAAAATCACTTCAAAAACCTTTCGCAGCCTCTTCAATCATTGTTAATCTACTCAAACTTCACTTATGTCGCTTCTAGCTATAGCACTTGAAAGTGTAGGTGCAAAATAATATCTAAAATCACCTTTTATCTTCCACCACTCTTAAGCATTAAATGCATCACTGATTAAAGATAAATAATATATATCATCACAGATCTTGTTAGTGGTCATACAAATTTTCATGTAGTTCACCAAAACTTCATATCATACCTCAAAACAACTATATGCATCTAAATATACAAATATAACTTACCACACATGTATCTAGGGGTCTTCAATGGATTCAACAATAATTTCTCCACCTAAGTCAAAGATGACTTATTTTGATGGTGAATTATCCACACCCGATGAAGATGTGGATCCTTGTGATGATTGTCCTTCACTCTTTTTCATCCAAATTTGATTCATCTAATTCTTGGTATCTTCAAAATTCACAATTTTATTTTCTTTTTGCTTGTCTGACTGATTAACTGATCAGTTCACCTTGTTTCTCCTTGCTCTAAAAAACCTTGCAACGTGTCTTATCTTATGACAATCAAAACATGTCATAACAATTAATCTCCAAGGACCGTCATTGCCTCTATTTGTCCTCAATATGTGGTTAATAGTCATGTGACCATAATTATGACAATGTGAACATGTAACATCTCACTAGTTCTCACTCTGATAAGGACTTTTTCAGTTGACATATAGCCTCTGATTTTTCACTCATGTCTTGCACTCATTACCTCTATGACCATATTTATTGCAATTGTAACAATAACCATGAAAAGTGCATGGTCTAGCATTAGATCTAATACTTGGAACACTAGATCTAATATTTATCCTACATATATTGGTTGTATGTCCAACCTTGTGACAATTACAACAAACTAGTTTATAAGATCTCTTACTAGAATTCCTTTTATTCACCTTAGGTGCAAATTTGTCATCTTGTATGGCCTTCTTGGTACCCAAATATTCGTTGGCCTCATAACTAGTGTAGCCTAATCCATGCATCTTCTAATTCTTTAGTTGTTCATCAAGCATTGCAGTACTTTTCTTTGAATTTCTTGAGTAAGTCATTTGCAATATTCAACTCACCTTTCAGTTTCTCATTTTCTTTTCTCAGATTTTCATTCTCCATTAGGGATTCTTGATTCTCTTCATTTGTCTCATGTATTTGTGCATGCAATGTACCAACTTCTTATTCAAATTTGAAGAGCTCATCCACATTGGATTTTAGGACTTCATCTTTGGCTTTTAGTGCTTCCTCTACAATTTTCCTTTCTTCTTCTACTGGCTTCCTTGCTTCCATTTCTTCACCCATTCTAATTGAAAAATATTCTAACTCTCTTTTGATGTTTTGCATGTCTTTATGTAGTTGCACATTCTCCTAAGATAATTCTTCCAAAGCTACTTGTGACTCCTCAAATCCACTACCTTCAAATAGTTATTCAACAAGATCTTATCTTTCATTCAATTGTTAAACAAGTTCTTGTCTCTTGGCTCTTGATTGCTTGAGTTTCTCCTTCAATTGGTCAATGAACTCCTCTACATCTGCAAGTTTCTTTTCAAGCTTCCTTTGATATCTCAAACCCACCATGTCCACCTTAAGGATCTTCCCCAAGTTGTTAGCCTTCTTCAAGAGAAATTGGCTCACCAATTTTAATGGTATAAGGCACTGTGGGGGGGGGGGGGGGGGGGGGTGTGAATCAGTGAAACCACATATCTACAAAATCTTTTCATAAACTTGTAGATTAACCAACATGCACATGTAAATATAATATATAATCATAACACAAAGTATCCACACATAATCAACACAAAAACACCAACCTTTTTGCATGGAAACCCTTGTTAGAGGGGAAAACCATGGTGGTAATTATCACCCACTAATCTCACTAGTGAACCAATAAGATCTTCCTTGTTAGGAGCATTACAACACCATACTAAGGGTGTACCTAGTTAAGAGTATCTATAGCCTGGTTAGAAGCTATTAAAAATTCCTATTAGGAACTACTTGGTTAAGGGATTTAAAAATCCTTTTGAAGTCACCTGGTTAGAGGATTTATCCTTCATACTTGTGAGGATCTTGCTTACCTTGATAGGAGTAACCTTGTTAGAGGATTTTGACCACAAGCCTATTAGAACTTGCCTTGAGAATGAACTCAATAAGAAAGATCTGAATGTAGCACACTCTTCTTGACATATCCTCTTCAGCACTACTCAAATCATTGTTCTAATCATACAAACTTCTCCTTCAACTATCACAATCACCATAACAACTAACAACAACTTTTTCTCTATGATTTCATCTCTTATATACATATTTAGGTTGGTGCAACAAACCTAAAGTGCGTTGTTGATGTCAACCTCCAAAATCCATCCATATTTCATAAGAGATCCCACCAACATAGTAAATTGAAATCTCAAGGTTGGCCCTCAACAATACAATAAAAAAAAACAATTATTAACTCTTATTTAACTGCTACCTTGATTTCATCACCTTGACTTGACTACTTAATGTTACGGATGATATCACTAATGTTTGACTCAAATCTCCATCTTTACTTTGAATCTGCTTATGGGATCATAGATGTAGGTTGACATGACTATGTAGATTCTTCCTATCCAACCACGCACCATAATTGTCTAGATCCTCACAACGCATCACATTTACCATGACCGACTATTATATCACCGATACACTGAATACTTAGAGAATTTCTTATGCACTCAAATTGATCACCATTATAAGTGATTCAATAAACCTAAAAGACTTGTTTCTATCAATGAAAACACTACACCATTCAACACATGATCATCTACATCGAATCTTCATCAAATGCCAATAATATATATCAAATAACTCTATCATGCCACAACTATAAACCAGTAATCATGAAAAAACCATGACATGGTAGAAACCATGATAACATATCAAATGAAAGCATAAACAACACCTCTACCAAGGACCCCTTTATTCATCAAGAGGTCAACATATCCAATCACATGAAGATACCATCTCCAACTAGTGAACCAACAAATGTGAATGACCCTTTTGTAGATACGGGATCTAAGACATCCTCCAACATTTTCAACACTAAAGAAGATCATCCATCATCTAATGATGAATCCACCTCACTACCAACAACTCCCACTAAAGTGTGGTACCAAGTCACACATGGCATTGTGATAACCATATCCTACATGAAGATCCTCTAGGCCTACACACATACAATTGATGTGTTAGTAACATTAAATGAATTGAAGATCTCCAAACCAAGAAGATACATACAACCACCAACAGCTACCAATCATGAATAAATCCTACACTGCCACATCACCACTACCATAAGCTCTCACCGAAAGTGAAATCAATAAATAACCAAGCTATCATGATATTGTGATAAACCACATGCTACAAGTCCCGACATCAACTATCCAATTACCATAAACATCACTCATCCTCTCATCTCAAAACAAACATACTAATGCATAAATGAACACAGACAAGACCAACTAATCAAATATGCATAACCACTATAAAACCTGGCGGATATAGAAATACCATATCTGATTCATCTCACTAAAATTGAATAGGTGATCAACCCATACAACTGCATAACTTGTAAGTCAAATATTGAACATGTAAACCCATTATTGCATTAGTAAACCGCAAAATGAGATATCAAAGAGAATAATCCTATAGGATAAAGAGTTAAACACCAAACCAACATCCGATCTGATTTTCCAAACATGTCCACATTCATGTACCATAGTCAAGGAACTAATAAGCATCAATAATATAAGCAACAACCTCCTAAACCAAATCAAATCACCACCAACATGACTATGTCGTATCAATGCAAAAAATGTACTTGCATACTCATGATACCATTATCATCACCATTGATGTATCTATCACCATCAAAGCTTGAACTCTAAAAATACATGTAACCCTATAACAAGAAGCATCAAATCTGATAATCAATTATAGCATCATAAATCTCTCATAAAAACATGTACTCCCTTAAGGTATTGTCCATTGAATCATCCATATGTGCTCACAGTCACACCCAAAATCTTAGGCACCCACAAGTGAATAAACAAGTACACAACTATGCATACCTATCAAACTAATCAAATAACAACACCAAATAAAAGTACACATAACATGTTCTCCAATGCCTATTCGAGATTGAGAATCTGATTTCCTATGCAAAGATGTGACCATAATTGTAAATAAGAGAACATCTAGCTTCCAAGCTCACAAAAATGTAAAAAAAGAAAAAAAAATCACTAAACCAAAATATACCAAACTAAAGTGCTCAGAATCATCTTTCCAACAAGTATAAGAAGTTTGAAATCTGACATTCTGGGTGAAAGTTACAACCCTGAGAAGAAAAATAGCCTCCTAGGCTATGTGCAAGCCAACGGGTGTACATGGACTTCAAAAATTTATCCACTTTGCCTTAAAGTCCATAAAATTTTATTTTTCTCCATTATGCCCAAATAGTTAAATTTAATTTATCTTGACCCCACAATAATAAACTTGGGCATAAAATATAAATAGGTGGCAATTAAAATTCAATATGGGTAGATTACAAATAAGTAATGCCACAAATACTAATTGAAAACATGCATTAAATAAAAAATTATTTAATAAAATTAGTGGCAAAAATGTTTGACACCCTGCAATATATTCCACGTCAGCCCCACACAAATTGAGGTTGGATTAGGGTTCGACCCCACTAGTAGCCATGGTGCCGCAAGGGATCACTGGCAAGGTATTACTGATGTTCCCTATGGGAGCTAAGGGACATGGGGTAGGGAGGGGCGAGGCTCGCCATATATATATATATATATATATATATATATATATATATATATATATATATATATATATATATATATATATATATATATATATATATATATATATATATATATATATTAAAAAAGACTTTTCAAACACCCCTTTACATGTCATTTTTGACATTTTATATATTTTATTTTTTCCATTTTGTAGGATAATTTTTTCATACAGACCGGGATATTATTTTTAAAAAAATACAGACTCCCTATTCAAATTCAACATTTGTCACGACCGTCTTATTATTATTATTATTATTATTATTATTATTATTATTATTATTATTATTATTTGCATCAAATTTAATTTTTATTGAACATCGGAAAAATATCAAAATTCACTAGAAGGCCAACTTGGATCTAATGGCAAGGTATGTTTCTTCACAAGAGGTCATTTTTGCAAAATCCCCCAAAAAACCCTCATTTAAATGAACATCCAAAAAACTCATTTGACCAATAATTTTTCATGCCCCAAATCTACAAACAAATCGTCATAACAACAAACCCAAAACCCTCAAATTTGCAATAAACCTACAAAATCCATATATATTGCTTGCCTTATCATTATTTCATGCATTCTAATGGATTCACACCTAGGGTTATACAACCAATATTATGGCTCTAATACCACTTGTAAGGAAACTTGCAACTAACTTTATGACAATTTCCACATAACCCATTATAGATCTTATGCAAATAAACACCTAGAACTCACATGCAAGAGAACAGACAACATACCCACAAAAATGTGACACAAGATATATCTTGGGAAACCCCTCATGGGGGAAAAACCCAGCCTCCAAAAGTATCCAACATCCATGTATTATTCAGAAATGCACCCATTACAATACACCATGAGAGCCTTCAAAGCCCCAACCATAGACAATTATTCCATGTGAACAATCAAGCAACCACGCATCCCATGTCATGCTTCCAACCTCCAAAAATGCTAACCTAGCTAACCTCAACAACTACTCTTGTGGTTTCTTTTATAGAAACAAACTCTCACAAAAATACCAAGTGGTATTACATAAACCATTTTCTACCAAACCCCCTTTAACTCACATTCAATATTGCGTACTTTATCTAATATTGAGGAAATAATTAAATAAAGTACCCAATATTGAATGTGGGTTAAAGGGGGTTTGGTAGTACATGATTTTAGCACATGGTTTATGTAATACCACTTGGTGGTTTTGTGGGAGCTTGTTTCAATAAAAGCAACCACAAGGTTAGTTGTTGAGGTTAGCCAGGTTACCATTTGTGGAGGTTGGAAGCATGGCATGGGTTGTGTATTTACTTGATTATTCACATGGAATACTTGTTTATGGCTAGGGCTTTGCATGTTTTCATGGTGTATTGTAATGGATGTATTGTTGAATGATACATGGATGATAGATGCTTTTGGAGGCCGGGTTTTTCCCTCACAATGGTTTTCTCAAGATATATCTTGTGTCACATTTTTGTGGGTATGTTGTCTATTCTCTTGCATGTGGATTATAAGTGTTAATTTACATAAGTTCTATAATGGGTTATGTGGAAATTATCATAATGTTGGCTATAAGTTTTCTTACACAAATGTCTGAAGGTTGAGAAGGGGTACAAGTCTTAAGTAATTTATCGGTGACCTTGCACCTGGTTGTATGCTTGAAAACCAAGAGAGGGACCAAATCCTAAAGCTAATCATTTACCTTGTACACATCCTTGGTACAAAAATTAGGCAGTCTATGATATCTTTAGCAATAGGACTCATGACCTATATTTGTCTCGACAAGTTTTCAAGTCTCTAATTAGAGCACTTACATATTACCTATCCTTAGTCTTGTAAGGTTGTTATGATAACCTATCAGGTTAGGATAGAGGTATGGTCTTACCAACCACTTATTTATTCCTACCATGTATGACTAGAAGGATGGTTTGGATGACCACTTGATACCCTCAAACTGGCTAATTGAATTATGTCTTGTATGGACCTTCTTATGAAAAGAGTATTGTAACTCCTGAGGACTCAAAGTCTATCATTGGAAAACAATAAAAAAATATAGCCTTGTATTCTAAAGTTTTATATCAGTAAACTTGTGATTTATTATTATATGTTAATGACCAGTATGGTCCTTACATTGAGGTTTCATCTTTAAATCTCTATCACTATGTTTTAGGTGTGGCCTTATCTTTTAAGGGGATATTAATGTCGTCTTCTCATTTTGTTGATAAATAAATTTCCTCTAGAGATAATTATAATGAGTAGTTTGTTTTGTATCATGATCTACATATGGATATACAAGCTATCTATCATTGGAAAACTAATTTTTTAAGATCTTTCTCACACTACTTATCACTTACATCACCCTTTTGTACCAAGGTCCTCCATAACATTAGTGTTATCAATTACGTATGCACCCTTGTTGACCTCTCAACTCAAAGACTTGTTGGAACATGGGATAATCTTACAAAGTTTTAGCTTTGATAGTTGAGACCAACCTCCAGAGAGTGGTGGTTGTTTATCAAGAAATTAGCGCAAGGAATATTTAACATCATAAGCCAACCATAAACAACCATAATCATGTAAATAAACCTAACCTAACCAATAGAGTAATCAAACTGAAGTTCATAACATAATAATCAAAATCAAACTAAAATACTTCTTTTAAATGACTCCATTGTTTCTTCTCATTCCCTCATAGTGATGTTGCTCTCAAAATAAAGATGCATAAATGCAACAAAAGTAATGATATGATGGTAATGATAATAAAGATGTGGAAATTGAAGAGTTGTGGTTCATGGTTCCAAGAAATGAGGACAAAAGATCATAATTTATAGATATTAAGGATTTGATTGGATTGCTAAGATTGATTTGGTACTTGAGACAATCAACATCTATTATCACTTGAGAGGGTGAGTTAAGTAAGGACAAATGGGAAAGTTGCAATTTCAAGTGTAGGAGAAAATATAAGTTAGTAAGAGTTAAGTGAAAATAAATATTGGAAATATTTATTTTCAACAAACTATGCCATTTGAAAGTGGATGAAAAAGTAGTGAGGAATAGGTCTATAATTTGATAGTCGTAATGGCCATTTTTTCACTTTTGGATCGTATATGAAAACTTGAAAATTTATTGGACTATATAGATTGACAGACTATATTTTTATAAAATTGTAATATTTACACTTTAAATTATTAATAAACCATAAAATTTAAAATGATCATACAATCATAACTAGCAATTGTATGCAACTATTAAGAAAATACAAAAATATTCAATAAACATGGATGAGCTAAAAAGAGAAACAAATATTTTTTGTAGAGAAAAAAAGGAAGGGCTTTAATATATAATTTTCATTTAAATATATGAATAATTTAACAAATCACAATATAGATAAAATAAGTTCATATAAGTTAACCATAGAAATGAATACCTAGACACAAAGATGAAATATATTGAAATAGAAAGTCAACTAATTTTATGTGCATTTATAATTATTATTTATGATCATCACATGATCATTATACATATATGCTCTCGTATTTACATAATAATTTAAAAACAATTTGGCCAATTTTTTTAAAATTACAAAAAAAATATTTCAAAATATTTTAAATAGTAGAAAAAAGTAAAATATTTTTTACTTTTAGAAAAAAAAATTAATTAAATTAAAAAATAAAAACATTTATCATAGAAGATATTTTTTTTTACTAGAGTTAATATTATTATTGATTTATATATTTATTTCAGATATTTTATATTAAATTAGTTTTATAACTACATTTTCTAGTTTAAAATAAATGCATCTATTATAAATGCTTAATCACTAAATTTTATAGAGTTAATATTATAATTGATTTATATATTTGTTTCATATATTTTATATTAAATTAGTTTTTATAAGTATGCTTTCTAGTTTGAAATAAATGCACCTTTTATAAATGCTTAAACACACAAAACAAAATTAATAGTTTTTCTTTCTAAAAAGATTTTTTTTATTAATTATGAAAAGGGATATATGTTTATTATAAATTCTAAAAAATTAAAGATTTTTCTTTATCATATTTAGTTTCTAGAATACCAAAAATAAAAAAGTTTTTTTTTTTAATTTTAAAAAATGTTTCTCTCATAAATTTAAATTTTCTTTTCTTTTTTCAAATATTAATAATTATGATATATTTTCTAATTTAAATGACATTGATTTCATGTCACATTAATTTTAACAATATATGGAGCACATGAACTCGAAACTAACATGATATGCAAATTAATTTTTTGTGAGAAGTTCCTTTCACCAATTAAAATATTCCAGTCCAAAAGTCCATTAAAAGGGAACATTGCATGACTTCATACAAGAGAATGTTCACATATATGAAAGAAATATAGATAACACAAACCTTTCAAAGTGAGAAAAAATACAGCCGTTGGGTGTCGCCATTAATGTTGTAATAATATATGCTATTATTTTTTATAAAAAAGATTTAGACTCAGGAAAATGAGTAAACCTATTTCCTAAAGAATGTTGACATGCCAAGTGACACATTAAATCTATCATAGTAAAATATGGAATATTGAAGTTCCCTGTTTGGAAAATATGAACAAAAACTAAATCCAGCAACCCAATTGTAGATTCAAATATTAGTGGAAGACAAAATTCTAGGAAACATTAGTCTATCAGGAAGAAATTCCATATATGCTACCTACAAACCTAAGAGTTGAGGGCCTGTGGTATTTGATGCAATGGAAAATCATCACCATTCTTGTACCCGCTTAGTCTTCCACTACTTTCCAATCAGACACTATAGTCCACTACCATTCCAAATGTTCTACATAATCTTCATTACTCCATTAGTTTGTAATGGATGATTAAATCAATCAATTTTACACAATCTTCATTGCTCCATTAGTTTGTAATGGATGATTAAATCAATCAATTTTTCAGGTTGAAAATTGCATTCAACATCTGAGACCCCTGCAATTTAAAACACAATATTATGTTAAAAAAATAAAGTAATCAGACAAAAATGTCTCCTTCAATCTAGAGGAAAATGGACTTCAAATTTTAGCAAAAAGTTAAAATTTTACAAATAATTTTGTTGCTATTGTAGGAAGCTTCTCAGCTTAATAATAAATATGAATACCATAAACAAATGTACCAATACAAAAAAAATATCCACTAACCCACTAAAAATATTTAAGCCTAGAAGCATAACAAGCCCCATAGTCGAATATTTTGGTGACATTCAATAATTCTTGTAAATCATGGTATCAAGTCTTGGTGCACTAAAAGTGTATCAAGACTTTATCTCTGGTATGAAAATAAATAGTTCATTTCCACAAAACATAATTGCATAAAGAATTGAAGTGATGAAATGACGAAAGAAGTATCTTATTTGTAGATTATGGGACAAAAAAATTTAAGAAAGAGATAAGGATGACACTTAGGTTAACTTAAAGTATCTATAAATAAACTCAATTGAAAAATAGAAACTTGTCATTTTTTAATGTGGATGATATATTCATAAATAATTTAATTCAATTAAAATAAGTTATCGTTGAAAATTTTCTAAAATAGAATTTTTATGTCATTAAAAAAAAGGGGAAGGATTGATGATTTCATATGACAGGTAGGGGTGGTTAAATTCCAAATCTGGTGAGGAATAAGTTGAGTGGACAAGGAGAGGAGTTAAAATGGAAAGAGGGAAGAGGTAAGTGGGGAGATATATTGGCAAGTGGAAGTGGGAAGTGAAGTGAAAATAGAAAGAAGATGGAATTAAGTGGAGAAGAAGATTCGGTATGTTGAGTGATAAGGGGAGAGCAATGAGGAGGTGGAAGAGTTAAGTGGGGTTGAAAATAAATAAATAAATTTATTTCACCCATATTTGATAGATAATTAAATAAATTTAAAATTTATTTAATTATGAAGATTTTGGTTTAAGGGATTTAATAATTAAAAAAATTATTTAATCATTAAAGAATAATTAGAGGACAATTATTGTAATAGCCCAAGAAATAGTACATACAGCTCAATATAACAAAGAAACTTGTATGCTTATTAAAATTGACATTCAAAAAGCTTACAATAAAGTGGACTGGAGATTTCTATGTAAATGCCTGGAAGCATTTGGTTTTTCCAAATAATGGATTAATTTAATCTACAACTGTATCTCTACACCCAAAATATCACTCCTAATTAATGGCACTCCTGAAGGTTTCTTTGAAATCTCCCGCAATATTAGACAAGGTGACCCACTTTCCCCCTTCCTTTATGTGATCATGGCTAAAGCTCTGGGTAGATCTATAACTAAGGCCCATCTCGAAGGTAAAATCTCAGGAGTCAAAGTTACAGAACATGTCCCTAATATAACACATCAGCAATTTGTTGATGACACCATACTTCCAGGAGCATACAATAGCAAGGAAGCAAAGGCATTCAAAGGTGTTTTGGATGTTTATATGAAGGCATCGGGTCAGAAAGTGAATCCTAATAAATCTAAAGTTTTTTTCGTTAATACCCCTCCAACAAAAGCACGATAGATTTGCAATATCCTAGGTTATAAAATTGGCAAGTTTCCTTGTAAATACTTAGGGATTCCCCTAGATAAGGGATTGCATGCTCTAAGTTATGGCAAAAAGTGCTATCTAAAATCCAAAACAAAAAAGGTAACTGGAAAGGTAAATGGCTCACTAAAGCCGGAAGGGCTACAATGATTAAATCTGTATTGTCTGTCATACCCACATATCAAATGTCGATACTCCCTCTTCTAGTCAATGTCAAAGCTAGTTTAGACAAACTCCTTAGGGATTTTTACTGGCAAGGTTCGACGAAGGAAAAAAAGTTAGCTCTTATAAGATGGGAAAATCTTTGTAAACCAATATCCCAAGGTGGATTAGGTATTAAAAATTTTCAATAGCAGAATAAAGCACTAGGTGCCAAACTCATATGGAGATTATATCAAGAATCAAATGGCAAATGGGCTACAATCATTTTGAATAAATACATCCAAAATGTGGACCCCATCAACATTTTCAGATCCCGTTCCCATGTTAAAGGATCTCGTATTTGGAATTTTATTATAGAATCCAGAGGAGTTATTAATAACCTACTCACGTGGGATATTGGAAGGGGTGACAAGGCCCTTGTCTGGGAAGATTCTTGGGGAGGGTTTACCGCCCTCACTAAGTTAGGTCTCACTCAAGAGTTTATTGATAAATGTAAAGACATTAGGGGCAGTTTTGTAAAGGATTATATCTCTCCTGATGAGGATTTAATATGGAAAATAATAAATGATATTCCAATAGAATATAATGAAATACAAAAACTCATAGACATCCTCAATGATAGAGTAATCTCACATAAAAATAGAGAGGATAAATTGATCTGGGTCGGTTCAAATAATGGAAATTATAAAGTGAAGGATGGTTATAAAACAATTATGCAGCATCATAAAATGGATACCCTAGATATCCCTCTGAACTTATGTTGGAACAAGGCATGCCTCCCTAAGGCAGGAATATTCCTCTAGACAACAATGCAAAAGAAAATTCTGACTGCAGATAGATTGTGGAAGCTAGGATTTGAAGGTCCTTCAAGGTGCCCTTTATGTGAATGTCAAGAAGAGGATGCCAATCATTTACTCCTAAATTGTTCATTTACACAAAACTGTTGGAATTGGTTAAGTAAGTGCTTAAATTGGCACTCATATATGCCTTTTGATTTAGTGTATTGTCTCAAAGCTTGGCCCTCTCTAAATAAAGATAGCTTGTTCAAAGATATATGGATAATCTCTCCCTCTATACTAGTGTGGGAAATCTGGAAAGAACGAAACCGAAGAATATTTACAAATCAAAAACTTGAGTGGAGATCGATAACTAACAAAATAGAAGCATCAATTGTTGAAGTAACTAATAACAGACTTTGAAATCAAATTAGTCTTGAAAACTCTTTTAAGCTATGGGATAATAATATTAGAAAACTTTGGCCTAGACTAGCTATCCCACCACTATTTGGTAAAGGAGGAAACAAATCAAAGATTGACAGAAATACATGTAAATGGTCACCTCCTAAAGAAGGATGGTATAAACTAAATTTTGATGGGGCTTCTTGAGGCAACCCAGGTATAGCAGGTATTGGTGGGATTATACACAACTGGAATGGAGAAATCATTTCAAAATTTGCTAGACCCATTAAACCAACAACTAATAACATGGCAGAGTGTAAGGTTGTCTTAGAAGGACTCAAATTATGTAAATGACTAGGCCTTTCAAGAATAGAAATTGAAGGAGACTCCCAAATTATAATTAATGCAATCAGAACCAGGAAGACTCCAAATTGGAAACTCAACTCGAAAGTAGAAGATATTATAGAAATTTTGGACACTATCCCCCAATACGAAATTCAACACATTTATAGAGAAGGTAATACAGGAGCTGATCAGCTTGCAAATCAGGGTGCAAATGGCGAAATTGTGTAGGCAACAGTCAATTAAGCCTAGATAGTTTAAATTCCCCCCCCCCCCCCCACAACCCCATTAAGTACCACTAAATCTAAATTTAATCTAAGGAAATTATTTCAACCTCAATAGTCTTACAAAAACATTTTGTATTATCAATAGGATTAACAGATAAACCTAAAATTATTTGGTATTAAGAATCAATGCCTGTTTAAATCTCTAAATATTACATGACCCAAATATTGATACATAATCTTAAATTAAAATTCTATAATTTAATCAAATTATATGTATACAAGTCATCAGCCATGTTGTGGAAAACTCTTATGTCCATCACCTATTGCATTTAGGAGTTCACCAACCTCATATTTAATAATAGTCATATATACATATGTAAATTAAGAATGATTTTAATACATATTCAAGTATATTAGCATTTAGTGATCAAGTCAGATTAGGATCTGACTAAATTATATGATTTCTTTTGAAAAGATAAATTTGGGAAGAGACCCGAGAGAAGAAATATATGCACTATCAGGTATGTGTATATAGCTCACACTTTTCCTTATTTTTCTGAGAACACGATCTACTACAGTAGTCCCAATCATTACTAGCTAGTATTTTGAACCTGCTACAGATTCCATTTGCTTAGGTGTCCGTGTCAGATTAATTAGCAACATGTTAATCCCAAGACTAACTCCTTTTTCTGAGGAAATGAACTCTTGAGCTTTATCTCACCCAACTATAGTAGCTCGTTCGATTCAAATCTTTAGTCTTTAGGAATCCTCTCATTGAGCCTATATGAAAAAATGGTTAAAAATGGAGCCTAAAGCCTTCGAGATTTTATCCCTTGATTGAGTATAGGGACATACTAATGTGATTGTGGAAATATGTTTCCTCTTGACACAGTGACAAATAATCTCTGAATTTGTCATCTAGTTATCCCTATACCTACTCTCAATTTATACGTCTCAAGCTCTTTGTAACAATCTACAGATCTCAGCTGGATTAGCATTCGAATAGATAGTTTAGCCTATTCACACAGTTATATATAACTTCGCTAAATCTAAATTAAAATCTATGAAAATTAGCATTGACTCAATAGTCTAACCCCTACAAAAATTATTTGTAGCAGTTTATAGTTTTAACAACTTGTCCCAAAATTTTTAATTTAATTTTTAGATATCGTCATACAACACTATTACTAGGAGATATATGCCTGCATCAGGATATTTTATAAATATTAATACACGTAATAAATTAGCAATGTGTACAAACACTCATTATAATCTCAATACTCTCGTCTAGGACTAGACATTCTAGATAAGCTAGAACAACCTTACCTTTTAAGGAGCATCTTGTAATGATAAGATTAGCAGATCGTGCATGAGCTCTATAATCATGATACGATACAAGTGTTGATCGACAACAGAAGATGAGGCGGTCCAGGTGTAAGTATCATGACTATAAACATTCTAGCCTTATGATCTTTACCTCATAACTGCCCTTCAGAACTAATTTCCCTAAAGCTTAAACTCCCTTGAGTGATGGAATCAAAACTAATAACCTTTGCAACTAAAGGTAGTTGGGCAATGGTGTTCAGAGGTAGCATCCTGTCGGAAAGATGGAATCAAATCCTTAATCCTCTATCGAATTCCGCAAGAAGGGTGATTGAGAGAGCCATGGGAGATCACCATTTTGATAATGAATATACATTCAGGACCAATGGCATGGTCATTGGTCAGTTCATAGCCATTTCAATCTTTGCAAGTAGGAAGAAAGAGGACATTATCCAGGTTGCTAGGTCCATCTTTAATGAAGATCTCCTTGAAGGTTTAGAAAACATGGTGTTCTGCATAGACAACCAACTCACAATACCTTACCCGGAAATCACGATGAAAATGGAGGTGCCCAAGCTAGAAGCAATTCCACAATCACAGTGCATCCCCATGATGTCCTTCAAAGATGAGGAATGGTTCGACGCCCATTGGCTTGAGATGCTCAAGAATTTAGATTTCCTCTACAATGAAATCCTTCTTGGCAAGATGGACTCAATTGGGATACTCAACTATTGGAGAAGTGAGGGCTTCAACATCCCGGGAGACCCTAACAAAGTCGACAAAGCAAATCTTCATGTTATGGCCCTTGAGATCCACAGGTGCACTCGCCATTCAAAAAAGATGGTAACTGAAGACGAATACATTGTTGTTATGAGGAAGAACGAGAGTATCTGGAATTGTAAGATGATCCAGAAGGGGGGTGACATATGATAAGCGGTACTTAATATCTTTTTTAGGGATTTCAATTATATAACATATCTACAAACTTTTATCAGATGACAATTAAGAAATAGTTCTTTATAGGGTTATATAACACAGACCAGTATGGTCTTCTGTAAATCTTCCAGACTGTAGCAAGCAACAGTAATATGTATGTACCTAGTATCATACTAAATCTAGTGTAAATATAAAAACTTTATGCTTTATTAAGGACTTAGTTAGAATTTTCTTAATCTTTATAGATCATGGAAACTATAATTTACACTTATTTTCTTCACAGATCATGTATAATTTAGATTAGTTTTATTATCATGATATGTTCCCTTTAATTCGATAGGGACCTAAATAGAGGCATCCCCTAAACTCCCTGCCCATTTCCCTAATGGTATACTGAACATTTGATTAAATTGGCAATGGACGAATTAAGTAAATCCTCAATCATTTAAGAAAACTCCTCGCCTCCCCCTAAAGTAGTTGAAATAATATTTTTAAATTTGATCTAAATAGTCCTAGAAACCCAAACGCCATGACATTAAAGAATTAGACATTATAAATAGTTTCCCTGCTTATACCTAAGCTACCATAATATTCCTGATCTATTACTTAAAGCTCCCCCTATATTGCAGGCAAGCATCTAAACTCCAATTAAGCTTACCTGCAATAGGAGCCAATTGGCCTTTGATGGAAGGATAACGTCTAAACATGTTAAGAAGGTGATGTTAGAAAAACATGCCCTCATCATCAGAGATACCCTTCGCATCTTAGGACCTGAATTTATTAATAACGAGTATAGATATAGAGTCCTATCCAACATATCATCCATGTTTGTAGCAGTCATCTTCTTATGGAGATTTCAAAAACATGAGATTTGGAGACTATGCTACAGAATCTTTAAACGAAGATTTCTTGGCAATCTAGATAAAGCCCTCCATAATATTAAAGAGGACCTAACTATTGTGAGACCTAGGTTTTATGACATGGTACCTATCAAAGGTAATCTCCTCCTTTCTTTCCCTATCATAGCATCTGAGGATATGGAAGCTTTCAAGGATAGAGAAGTCATTGTCAAAAGATATATTAACTTTCTGCTACACTACCTGCATATCCGGAAGCCTATGAAGGAGGACTGGTTCTATGAGTACTGGCATCTTGATGAGGTTGGAAACGCAGACATGGATTGTTTTTTAGAATCTGAGTCAGAAAACCTAGTTGAACTATGGTTGGAGGAAGGGAAGCATCACAAGAAAAGGAAAAATCGAACCCTTGATTCAGAAAGCTCAGATTCACAAGTCAGGACCAACAAAGGTAGTTTGTAATTGGATTTATGTAAACCCATTTTTGTTGGACTAATGTAGATGTTAACATTTAAGTTTTGATATAACCATAAATCTCATATTATCTAGGATGTCATTTTTGATAACTGGCTCAAGTAGTATTTAGGACTCACATAATCTGTATTAAATTACATCTTAATGTAAGACTGGTAATAATGATTATAAAAACAACAATTGTCAATAATCATTTTAAATAGTACAGTATGAAAAAATAGACAAATATTATTGTCTGTGAACGGATGTCACTATTATAAGCTCAAAATTAATTAACTAGAATTAGATTACGTAGCAACAAAACCAATATATACTCCCCACCTTTTGGGAAAGGATACAAAGTTGGCTAAGCTAAATAATTTTTGGTATGAAATTTCTGTTAGATACAATTGTTCTCAAGATGTTATCTGTTAAGATTAATTAGCCCTAACTACTAATTGAAAGGACCGAATATGGCTTCCCTAACTAGAGATAGAACTAAAAACCTATGTTACAACTCTGGATACTTCCTGTAGAAAATATGCTCCAGTCACTGACTAACAACATAGATAAAGTTATGATCTTTGAGACAGTCTCTTTGCTTGAAGACAAAAGCTATCAACACGTATATTGGCATGCCGCATCAAGAAAAGGTTTATCATGGGGTTCTTAGGCTCCAAGACTCCATCCATTTTGGTACAAACTCCTTATATCATATATCTTCTCCCCTTTTGAATGGATGTTTATTCTATACTCAGTAATCTCCTTTCACTAAGGTGATAGCTTAATACAGGTAACTGATAATTGGTACATCAGAAGTACTCATAAAATAAGTTAGGCCTCAGTAAATATGAGATCTATGAATAAGTCATATTCAATTGCAATTAGAATAATCTGGTAATTTGTGACTGAGATAAAATAGTAAAGTTAATGCAGATGGATACAAGTGTAACATGCTTTATTAAGCTGAGGTAAAAGAGTACCCTGGCACTCTTATGCTTATTACTTTGGGTTTTGGTGCTTGTTTTTATTTGGTATTTCTGTGACTTATTGTCTTGCCTCTTTATAGAAGATGTCATTTCAATTTTTGGATTTATAGATATTCCTAATGGTGCTATGTCAACAACCAATAGATTGGCTTTAGAGGATTTTTTGTATATGATTGCAAATAATGGATGATGCAATATATGTAGTTCGACTGCTAGCAATTGTAACAGAATGATTATCAAAATTCTTGTAAAAGATAGGTTATAGATTATCACAGTTTTAAAATGAAACATGCCAAGTAATGTACTTTATAGAAGAACAAGGTGTTAGTCTTGTTAAATCTACTACAGGAATAAGGGCAATGAAACCAACACTATACTAAAGTTCAGATGGCACAAGGACAAGTATAGTTATCTTCATTTAAGCAAATATTTATGTCAATAGACTCCACTAGTCAAGTCCTCTCGTAATAATAGTTTGTAGATTTTTGAATTAGCAACAAATTATATTATGGATATACTAACAAAGATCTTAGCCAAAACCCAGATATTTTCAGGTGATAAAGACTTAAGAGTCATTTTGAGGAGCTATCATTCGAGCGGAAAATTAGGGAACTATCCCTATGACAGACACGGTATCTCTCAAGGCTTGACATCATAAGAAAGGAAATGGACATAATTTATGAACCCAAATCTCAGAAGGATGGCCTACTGGGACACCCGAGATCATTGTAGATCATTGTAGAATAGACAGATATAGAATAGTTACGTATGAAATCTATAATATATAAATATCTGGTCTTGGAGGGTATGCCCTCCTTAAACTCTTATGTATTAGAAACCAGACTACGGTCCCACGCGAGGCTGGAGGTTTTCTCAACCCCGCTCTTTCCTACCAGCACCTGCATTGAGCGGGGTTTTTTTATCTTTTGTATCTTTGATTTAATGATTAATAAACTATTGGCTTCGGCCTTTTACTGATAAAAAATTAAAAAAAAATATTAAAAAAATTAGAGGATAATTATTTAATCATAGAAGAATGATGAAAATTGATTAACTAAGGATGAATAATAGATTTTAATTAAATAATAAAAAAATATTTAATTAAAGATTTTAGAAGAGGTAATATTTAAATAATTAAAAATTACTTAATTATGAGGAATTAGTTTTAGACAAAAAATTAGTGAAAAGTATCGTTGCAAGCCTAGGACAATTTTCAATGCCTACATTTTGCCCCTCTTTGAGGCAATACGATTTTGAGCATTGTTTCAAAAAAAAAATCATGTCCTAGTGGACCAAGGGATGGAGGTAGGATGCCCCCTTGAAATATTGGAAAGTTTTTTTTAACACGAGGTTGACTTTTGGGAAATGATTGCAAGGACTAACATAAGAAAAGTTAGATGAAAGAAGAAATTAGTTGGAAAATGAGGAATGGTTAGTAGGAAAGTGAGTGTACCAACATAGACACCCAAGACATACTTTCCCTAAAACTTCATGAAAATACCCCACAAATAAAAGATAAAACCAAAAGACCATGAACCATGTCAACCACTCTAATCACTTGTGGATATCTCTGAGTAGCATAAGAACATGACCAATGGAAAATCGATGAAAGATAAGACTCATTGGACCAAGCGAGTAAACAAACATTGTGATCTCATTGTCAAAGTTGATTGTTTGTGATGGGAAGATCATGATGTTCAATTTTAGGAAAAAAGTACCCCGTTTAAGAGAGATTTACTCTAGTTTTAAGTATATTGCACTCTGTATAAGACATGTGATAGTGATAAAGGGTTGATAATGTTCTATAGGACAACTTAATTGGCTTGATTGTTGACTAGCATGATAGTTTGTCTATTGTTGTGTGATTTTTTTAAGCATAGTGTTTTACATGTTTTTCATATGCGTCTTCTCTAATGTCCTTGTTTTTGCAAGTCACAATTTCTTAATGAAATGAAATGAGAGGTTTTGGATTTTTTATTTTATTTTTCACTTTTTAGGGTTTCGGGGATTTTTTTTGGGTGATTTCTTCAGGATGTTTTACAATAAATTTTTTTGTATTTCTTCAAGTCATTTTCTAATTTTTTGTTCTTTTTTAGGACATTTTACAAATGTTTTTGGAAAAAATTTAGGATATTTTCTAATTTTTAGGATTCTTTCAGGATATTATCTATGTACATGTTGCACCCTATAATCTATTGGTGAGAATAACTCCATTTGTCAACCATGTTCAAGAAATTGCATCTGATGTATAGCAAGGCATGGAACCTTAAGAATGAATGAATGGGTTGCTAGAATGGAAAGGGATATGAGCAAGATGGAGGAAGCTTATTATGGCATCAGAGTTGCTTTAGATTTGCAAGGACTATCTAGCGACGGGATAACATGTTTTTTCCAAGCTAAGGGATTGGACATGACAAGATATGTTAATGTGAAGGTGCACTGAATAGCATATGATCCACAAGAATAGATATGTCAAGAGGTTTTTGAAATCATGTTTTGCATTTTACGTCCTTATTTTATATCAAGGTCAAGGGACATGATGGAGATAGGATATGCATAGGCCTAGCAAGATTAGAAATGGATATATAAGGGATATGGACAGAGGGTGTGATAAGGTAAGTGATATGGACTAAAGGGGTGTGGATAATATGAAGCGGATAAGATGTATAATGCCTAGGAAGATCCATAACCTTGTCAAGATCAAAAAAGAAAAAGGGAATATGGATGTAGATAAGGACGATAGATATAAGGGATGGGAGATAATGGGGGATATGATAGGTAGCATGGATGAAACTTGCCTCCAAGTATAGAGTGCGAGAGGATAATGGATTACACATGATTCCTGTTTGCCAAGTTTTCACCAATAGATGAATTATTTTTCGTTACCTTTTTTATTCATTTATTTTCCTTTTTCTTGATTTTTATTTTTTGAATTTTTAATTTTTTGATAAAATAATGGATGCATGATAGTAAATGGAGGAAGGACTCAAGAATATTGATCTTAGGATGATACTCTTGGAAGATATGCACTAATGGACCATAGATATGAATGTATGTTCAAAGACGTTGGTAGGGTAATGATAATGGTAGATATGATGGATGATTAGATGAAATAGGGTAAGGATTTATGCAACAAATCAAATAGGATAGATGAAAGAATGAAAGATAGGTGTTGGAAGATTTATTTTTTGGTGGTTGGGAATGTGGGCAAGAGCAACATAGACACAACTTTAGAGGTGGTGGAGTGAGGGAGCAAAAACAAATTTTGGATTTTGGCATATAAGTACCCAAAATGGATGTGACACATGGAATAAATTTATATGAAGGGATAACAATTTTGGATGCCTACTTTAATTTTTCTTTAGGATGTTGTACTTCTATGAGTCATTTGGTAATCCATATTGTTTTTTATTTTTCTTTCTTTTGTGATTTTTTGGAATACATTGCTTCTATGAGCAACTTAAGAATCCATATGGCTTTTAATTTTCTTTTTGCTTAATGGGCCTTTGCAACCTTTTGGATATTTCTTTTTCTTTTTGGATCATTTTTCTTTATTTTAACACGTCGATTAGATGAGACATGTTGGTTCTTGAATGCATGTAAGCATTTGGACATATGGATTTTATGCTTAGCATCCAAATTGCTTGGAAGAGGAACATGATTCGTGGGTGGATAAGAATAATATGGAATTATTTTGGATGGGTGGTTTGGTTGGAAGATTCTCAAAGATTTGTGCCTTTTTTGGTCTTGTTTTATGATAGGATAAGTGGATCATGAGCTAGTGGGTGCAGGAACATAAGGACCTAAGACAGATGGAAGGGATGAAGAGGAAGACGTGTTTGAATTTAGATTTACCAGGGATGCCAACATCTCAAGAGTGATATGTAGACAAAGCCATGACCATCAAGATTTTATTTTATATGGAGGGGGTTCTAAGATACATTGTTTATGGAGGCCTAACCCTTTGGCTTGATAATGCATGATTTGAAAAATCTTTTTACCAATGGGATATTTGTTACTTCGAAACAAGACGTGAATATATTTTGACGTGAATATGTATTGAAGAAATGATAGGAGTGTGAAACAGAAAGGACTAGATGAAAGTGGAGGAGACCATTTGGCATGTAAGGGGCTTATGAATAACTTGTGTAGAGATTATGGGATCATGAGAAGGATCATTTAGCACCCAAAATTGAAAGAACAAGAAAAATATGTAATGTCAAAAGTCTCTTGTGTTATGAATAGTGATCTTGGCATCAAAATTGATAAAATGAATATTGATTCTTCTTTACATGTTCCCTCTAACATGCCAATGGACCCTTTCAACCCTTCAAACCTTGAAATTGTGTAATATAATCACATTAAACAAAGTAGTAGCCTTTTCTTTTTGAAATGGAAGCCAAGTCTTGATGAATGGATATTATATCATTGCAAACTTAAAAAGATACTCTTGAGCCTCAGACCTACACCAAAAATACAAAACATTAACATACAAAAGAATATATATTTTTGGTCATGCAAGATTGCTTGTGAGTTGGGATGCTCTTGCATCATTTACATGGGGTAAGAAGTTTTTAATCTTCTTCTTTGATGCTTCCACAATGTTTTTAATAAGAGTTAAGGCTTCTATCTCACAAATAATCTAGTCCTTGCAATTGAAATCACATCACACTACTTTCTACCCAACAAAGACTTTGGAAGGAACTTCTCAAAACTCATTTTATCCTCCCTCTCTAAATGAAAGAAGTTGTACAGTTTCTACCCAACTTTATTTCTATTGGAGGATACAAGTTACAAACCCTCTCTCATGCCTCCAACAACTAACTCCTTCATGTATATGCAAGAAAATTCTTTTTTTTCCTTCTCTTATAACTCAATCCTCAAGCATACTTGTCACCATGGTAGTGATATTTTAGCTCTTATAGCATTTGATGTAGTCAAGATTCGGGGGTTTTATCAAAATGCCCAGTCTTGCAATCTTTACATATCATCCATGCTATATATGGAAAAAAAATCTAAATTTTATCTTGATTGAAACTTCCATATATACATTCATATTATAAAATACCTCAAAAATAATTACATACAACAATAAGACACAAAGTTCAAAATTTTTACAATGTCTGTAGGCACATCCTATGTGTAAGTCTTCAAATCCTCATCTCTTCACACCTTCATGGCTTCACTCTTCTTTTGAAATCTAACTTTTTTCTTCATCTTACAAATCTTACAACTCTCGTGGTTGCCTTAAACATCACCAACACGCTTGCAAATTTATTATTTTCTTTTCTCTCACTCTCTTCTTGGCAAGCTAATTTCTTGCACTTTCTTCATTCAATCTTTGCAGGAACCTACAAGATCTTTCGTCAATCTTGCTTGTGTTGATTGTTGCTTGCTACATTTTCTAGAGATAAAACAATTTTGAGACACCAAAAAATGGCACTCAAATTTGCTTTTACATTTCCCTCAACTCGACCTCTCAAATTCTTTCAAAAACATGAAATAAAATATACCTTTTTGCTTTCAAAATGTAGTTGCACCACATACAATGCTTGGCTAATGCAATTTCCTTTAGAAAATGAATGGAATATTAAACCAGGTTTTGCTCCTTCACTAATTGAAGTCATCAATCATTTTTCCAATACTTTGTAGGTTTTCCCTCCATTTTGGTACCCAAATTGAAAGAACAAGCCAAGAATGAAATGCCAACAATCGTCTTATGAACACTTATCTTCGCATAAAATTGATAAAATAAATATAATTTATCTCTATAAGTCCCATCTAACATGCCAATGGACCCCTTCAACCTTTCAAACATTGAAATTGTGTAATATAGTCACAATAAGCAACCTAGTTGCCATTTATTTTTAAAATGGAATCTAAGCCTTGATGAATGTGGATTTTATCATTGCAACAATTTGAAAGATACTCTCAAGGATTAAACCTACTACAAAAATACAGAACATGAACATAAAAAGGAAAATATATTTTTTGTGATGTAGGATTGCTTGTGAGCCTAGGTGCTCCTGCATCAATGTGCCACAACATGCACTACTCCAAACTAACCTACTCTTGCTCATCAAACTACACTATTATTGGTTATAGCCCTTGTGGCCACACCTCCTACGTCATCAATAAAGTAATAAATCACCTTGCTACACATACACCAAATCTCAAACACATTTATTGATTTCCTTACCATTCCTCTTATGCACATGCTACTTTTGATACATGTGCCAAAATGCTTCACATACACTGCATCCTAAAACCACATATTTTCCTAGTTGTACCCATATTAGTGATCCCTAAATGCACCCTAAACTAAAAAAAACGTACATACCACTACTGCCACCTCTGTCAATCATCTATAGCACCTTGCTTACCTCAATGTCAATCTATTGGTGTATTCTACATCTTTCCTCAACTCCTTGCTATGTTCCGCTCTACGAACTTTGAAGATTGAGGAAAATGAAATCAAATCTCTACACATCACTTCTAATGTCATTAAATATCTGCTTATCACTTCCAAAATTAATTAAATAAATTATATCTATTTAATTAATTACTTTGATCCTTTTACCAACGTTAACTAATTGTTTAGTTAATTTATATAAATCTTCTCTAACATTCACTAAATTAAGAACAATTTAACTAAATAATCATTTTTTTGGGTAATGTCCAACTTTAAATACATTTTTTTAACTTGATCATTATCATTCCAAAAATTAAATATGACAATTGTTTAATTGTTATTGTTCTTTTAAATCACTTGTTAACTAGAATCAATTATTTAATCTAACTAATCTGCACAATCCAAAGCAAGATTAACCAAGGCAAATCTTGTTCAAGGCCCAAGGCTGCATGTGTCTCAAAATAGGCTTTTCCGTGTACAAGCTCCATGACTCACAATTCACTGTAAGGTCCTATCCATTTGATCTAGTGAACCTTAGTCATTCAATTTGTTCTAGTGAACCTTAGTCCTTCAATTTGTTCTAGTTTACCTTAGTCCTTCACATAACTAAAACAAGACTTCCCTCCCAAATAAATCATTTTCTAATCTTTACCATCCATCGTTTTCCAAGAACCCTGCCATTAAAATTCTTTGGATCATAAAACTCCCTTTTCTACACCAATTATATGACATCATTTGGAAGCCTCTCAAGCATTCTCCAAAATTCAACTCTCCAATCAATCATAAGCCTTGATCCCTCATCCCTTAAATCTATAAATGCTTATTATATGAGCTATTTTTTAAACACAGCATGAATGCAATGTTACACTACCGGTTTGAGCAACATCTTATCATTCATTGCAAAATTATCTTGAGCACTACACTTTGTGCGCAATAAGCTCTTAATGAGATATTTGTTATAGAAGGTAAAATTTAAACATAGTATAGAAGTTTGAATTTCATGATTTAAGTATTTGATTTGTGTTGCTTATTCACAAGTACTATAGAGCAATAGGCCCTATTCTACTATGTAGTAAACACTGTATTTTGACACTTTTATTTCTATTTAAAACTGTAATAAATTATTTGTTAAGTATTTAATTGAGAATATTTAAAACTGTAATAAATTATTTGTTAAGTATTTAGTTGGGAGTACAATTTTTATATAAAAAAACATTATATTAAACTATTCTATATATGTTGTACATTTTATTTATTTTATATTTTATTATGTTTGTTAACACCTCATACCATTACATATTTTTCATTGACTAAAAATTGCTCTATTTTAATTCAGAGATATTTTATTTACTACAAATCTGGAAAATTTGATGTTTTTATATCATTTTACTAGAACTATTTTATTTACTGTATTTTTTATTTACATTAGAGTTTGTCCTATATTTTAAAAATGAATGCATACCCTAAATTGTTTCTCTCATGGTCATGACATTTACTGCCACTCTAGGTTACTCCTCTCAGCATAATTAGAGTGTTATCTTTTGTAATACATTAATTACTATTCAGGAGTTACTTTCCTGTAAGATAAAACAAGCAAAACTTTATGAGTCAATTTAATGTAATATAGAAAGAGTGGGCCCTTTAAAAATAATGTAACTTCAATATTTTCTGCACAATGGTATAATTTTACTATTTTCATAAATTTCCTTAGTAGTGTCTCTTCTATACAAAACAGCATTATTCAGGTTATTGGCTGTTAAAAAGAGCTGAGATAATCCTTTATGAGCTTGATGAACGCCTGCCCGTCTTGATGCTCTCCAAGACCCTGAAAAATAATACCATCCATTCTTGCTTGTACTCCTGATGGAGAAAGATCTTCAAAAAACTCTTGAACACTTTCATCCAATCTTAAAGATGATGGAAGACTCATTAGTGCTTGTGCGCCCCTAGTGATAAAGCCAAGTAGAGATGTTGAACCTTTAGACAGCTCCACCAAAGAAACCTGGATAAAGAAAGAAAATTATCCTCTAAACAAGGACAGTAAAACGATTGAAATTGAGAAACAAAGCCATGAACTCAGTTCATTCATCTTTTTTTGACACGATGCATAGGACATCTTACCTTCTTATCAAGGGGTATACCGGCTTTTTGTTTTGCAATGGCCACAGCTCTGGAAAACCCTCCAATTGCATCCACAAGACCAAGATTTACTGCAGCTTTGCCCGACCATACTCTACCTTGAGCCACATCCTCCATCATTTCAACCTGTGAGAAATACAAACTGATGAAGCACTGAATCTAAAATCTCTTGAGAATACGTTTATAACAAATGCAAATAACTCACACTCATTGCTCTCGAGAATGCTGCTTTGTCTCGAAATTGCTTGTATGAATTTTGTGCTAATTTTGAAAACAGCTCCTCTTCGTCCAGCCTGCAAAATATATGCATCAACAAATTAAATGTTATCCTGCAAACTGAAGATCTCAGAGTTGATATCACTTTTATAGTTGTTATTGATTCAAATTTGAGCCATGATGAGACCCAGACTAACCAATTCCAGGAAATTAACTATGCTAATCTCTCTAAGAATTGCTAAGCATATTAATTATAGTAATCTCTGACAATCCAACAGCCAATCTGCTTAGGCTAATCCTTTTGGGAATCCTTCTGAAAGGACCAAAACTCTCAAAGGAATTTAATAATAAAAACGGCCAAGTTTGTTTCCAAATTTTTCATCAAATAGGCCTCATGGTTTATAAATGTAGTGAATAGAAGCCACAGTTCTTGACACACCGCATGTGATTCAAGAACTGGAGAAGCCAATTAAAGGACGGCAAAGTATAAACAGTCTAAGAATATCTCCACACAATTTGCAAAACACAAAAATGATCATTTGGTTCATTATTTGTACCGGCACAAATAAAAGTGCCATTAATATTCAGGATACCATACCTTCACATTGCTAGATGTTGGGCTGCAAGTAAATAGTGCAAATACCATAAAAACATTCAAATAATTGCAATCCAAACGACCCAATGAAATGGAGTAATATGAAAACAACTCGGAAGCAAATCAAACTAGGCAAAGATGGGGGTTGGCACTACAGCAATAACGCAAGGAATATAACTAAATAGCACACAACTTGACAAGTACAAAAAGAAAACTTCAAAAGACCAAATTTTGTAATTACATGCATTCACTAAGACTAAAGCATATAAGATCTTTAGAGCTTAAAGTCATTTAGGAAGAAGGAAGAGTAAAACATCATATTACCGTCCACAAGAGACCAAATTAGGTCAACAATACTTGAAAGATTGTAAGTCCTTTTATTTTCCCCCCAAAATGTGGAAACTACTGTGTTCCATAAAAACAGGGTCGGTTCTTAAGTATCAAACATGCTTTATGTCTGTAGATTGTTTTACTAGAAAGTCCTACACAGTTCCTGTTATGTATTGGTGCTAGATACTTCAATTATCCTCAAGAAGTTAAAAAAAAACAATGATTCACATTACGAGGTGTATTACCAACATGATATGATGCTTGTAAATCCCCAGCCCAATTAATCTGTTACTGGTTTGGGTTCAAGTACAGATATTTGGGTACATGGGTATGGCCAAGGAAAAAACGGGGCTGGGTAGGTTTACGGTACATCTGTATAAAAAACACATTAAAATCATAAATAGATACATATTTTTGCTTGAAAACAGGAATTAAGTTCAGATAATCAGATAACATATATCCCCTGCAGAATACAAAGTCTTCAACCATCAGCAAAGGTGGAGAGAAAGCTCAGAATTTAAGATTCCAGAAGTTCATATACATTGGTCATTAAAGACCGCATAATAAACTTTTGATAAGTATTAGAATGCAGAAATAATTCTTAGAAAGAAACAAAGGATCTGCAGGTAATGAAGAGTGCAGCCTAGTTCATGGGGTATAGAACTTGTAATGAACTTCAATGAGTTCAACAATTTGTAAACATTGAAGGCCCATTCCAATGCTGTAATATCCCCAATGGATATTTTTCCCCGAATTTCTAAAAAAATATCTCAGAAATTTAAAAAGATAATTTCATACAATATATTTCAATTCAACCAACAAAATACAAGAAAATACCAAGATGAAAATATGGTCTCAGAAATGTATATTGCAACTAAATCTTCAGAACAATGACAAAATCCAATTGTAGTTACAGAAAATTACAGCAAGATTGGATATTAGAAATATAAACCTGAAACACAATGTGAAACACCTGCACAATATCTCCAACCGACAATGGGTTTCCATCCACTGTCTTCAAGCTCGAGGGTCTCCGTCCTCAAACTGGCTGAAAGCTGAGTTTCCAAATTCTCCAAGAGAAGAAAATCAAAACATAATCCAAGCATAATGCAAATGAGCTCTCTTTGTTCTTTTTAAAGAATAGTCCTATGACTGCATTTTTCCCTGCCTATCTCTTCATCTTTTATTCCCTTTTAAAATATCATTTTTTCCACTTAAGAGAATAAAATGGCCTTTTAATAATAATAAAGTGACATTAATATGTATTTTAATTTAATGGTCACTTTATTAATAACTATTTAATCTTCAGGTATTAAAATGAATAACCAATAGGACTCGGAAAAGCCATGTGTGATAGCTCATTGGAAAGATCTCGGTGAGACGCTCCAAGTTCAAAACTAAAATGCCAAAAATATTGAGCCCTATTGACTTACTATAAATAGTAAGTATTTGGAAACCCTGTTGAATCAACTCTAATTGGCTTGAAACTGGAATTACCTAAGTCAATTCTCTCTCTGATCCCTAGAAAGTCCTGGTTAGCTCACGGGACCAAGGCAAATAGGGCTAACGACATGTCATGATGAATGGGTTAGAAAAGGGGGCATTATAGTCCTCCCTTCCCAAAGATTGCTTGCCCTCAAGCAATCTATAGCTGCATGCTAAAACCAAATACCTGCATCCCATATCAACCTCAAGAATGCTGCTCTACCAAACTGCTGCTCTACTCTAATAAAAATAACATGCCTGGAATTGTGAGACCGCTGATCAAACCCCACTGAAGTAACATACCAAGCAAGTCAATTCTAGGATCCCAGACTATCATGTTGTCATGACTGTCAATTATGAAGAGATAGGAGTACCCCAAAAAGCTAGCATCACTGAATAACTCTCCAACTACGAGTGATCTCCCATGGGAGTGCATAACACCTACTCTAGGCATAAAATTAAACATAGCAGCCCAACTTGAGTGGCTATTGTAATGCATGCCAACTCTCATAGGTTTGAAAACTCTAAGAGCATTGCGATCAAAGCCATGATCTGTATTTTTCCATAGTAATTTGGAAGAGACCACCTCATAAGACACCATGTCAATCAAGATCCAAGTACTACTCCTATAGTCAACTACTGTAAACTTGTCATCGACCATTTGCCTCCAAATGCTAGTGTAGGGAAAATGAGCATTCCAACACACCCAACTCACTGCAAGCGCACAAACTGATGTTTTGAAGTGACCATAATGACTCAAATTATCCCAAATAGACAAGAAGAATAATTGAATTGTGCCCAAGAAATGCCCCACAACTAGTTGCATTGAAGTATACAAGTACTCTGAGGTCAACAACCACACTAGGAAGGGAACTAGCACAATAGTAAACAATTTGAAATGCCACTGAATACATAGAGATCATGGGTAAGGAAGCAACTGAAAAATCATTTTCTCTGATCAATACATATCTACCAACCATCCTCAACCCAAAACCACTCATTTGTTGAACCAAAGAATCCATCCTGCTCACCTGTAGATCCAAATCTGAACTCAGTGTAGGCTGATTGGTAAATGGGCAGCAGTACTAACACTAGAAACTAATCCACTACTCCAATCCTGTGGCCATCCCTCATTACTAGGAACTGTACCTAGGTCCCAAATCATGCAGTCACTTTCACTCTCACCACTGGAATCAGAAAAAACTCCCCCATCTAACTCATAGAGTGGATTATCAAAGATCCAACAGTATCCACCTCAAACAAGGAATTGTCAACCAACTAAAAGTTATCTAACTCATAATGAAGATCTGGCTGATCCAAAAATTTGTTTCTTGATCTTTTTGGACACATATCCAAGTCATAAGTTTGTTGTATGCTATCAAGTTCCTTAATCACTTCCTCAAAAAAGTCAGACCTTCCTTTGTCCTCTTGTTCCCTGTATTGATTAATGGCAACAATCTGATTTTTCGCTTCCTGAAGAGCAATTTGTGTATGCTCTAATATTTCTCGTGTATCGTTAAGCTCCTTGATGAGCTTATTAACCTAGCCCTCATTTTCTTCCAATTTATCAATATGTACTTCAGCAACCTTCAAAATATGATCCATGTCTGACAGAAAACATATATAATCTGATTTTAGAGATTCAAGGGCTGCTTTGACCACCTGCAAATCAACAACAAAAGAATCACCTTCTGTTCCCCTTAGCCTCTTTTCCATTTGAGCCTTCCTGTAGAGATCCTCAATAGTCCTATGAGTGTCATCATAACACACTAAAGTTGTAACAATCATATCTTCAGTAACTTTTAGCTAATTTTTCAAAACATGCTTCTCATTATTGTCATTTTGAAATGCATTTTCTGATTGGTCATCCAGATCACCATCATGCATAAGTGAGTTGCTGCTATAAAGAACACAAGATTCATCATACCCTTCACAGGTGTTATTAATGTCATCATTTTCAAACAATTTCTCATGATGTGAAGTTTCATTAACTTCTTTGGAAACATCTTGAGATACCAACATGCTCTCACATTGAGTAAGACTATCCTCAACAGAATGTCAATCAATTACAACCTCCAAGTTGCCAATGTAGAGATTTGTATAACCCATACATTTAACAATAGTTGAATTCATCTCACCACCAATATTTGTGTTATTTTGTAGGGGGCAAAGCTATGAGATTCTTATCTTCTTCATTGCTGGTCTGAATTTCCTTGGCTGCCTTATCTTCATTACAATTCCCACAAACATGATTAGTTGTCCAAGTTTGCTGGCATGTGAAACAAATTTGCTCTCTTCTCATTTGGTTCTTGGTTTGGAGATACTGCAACCTGTAAGACCATTGATATTAGTTCATTTTCAGTCATGTGCTCCTTGAACTTTTCAATTTTATGCTCAATCAATCTGTTGGAGAATTCATAAGCAACAGGTAATACATTTTTCTTCCTCCAAATGGCCAACAAATCTGATTGCAACAGCTTGCAGATATCATCATTTTCATCTAGGATTAAGGACATAACCGTGTGCATACAAGCCCTTACATTGTCTGGATGATGCTTCCTGATTTCAGTCAAGAAGCATTGAAACATTTGAAGAATCAAATCATTACATTCAAGGTCAATCATAATGGCAAATGATCTTACCTTTGTCATAATTTCAAAGGTCTTAACCCTCTTAACAAAGGTAGGGCCTTTGTCATCATGTAATCCCCGAAAGCTCTTCACAATCAACTGCAAAACATTCCTTAGAACATCATCATTATAGGCTGCTATAGAAATTGTTATTCGTGTAATCTCTTAAAAAACCGAAAAATGCTGAGAGGGGGAGGGGGTGAATCAGTATTTTAAAAACTTAAGTAGATAAACACATCAAAGAATTCACACTCATAGAGAAGAGACAAGCCACAAAAATTTTCTCTCGTGGAAAACCCAAGATGGGTAAAAAATCACGGCTTCACTAATCAAATGGGCTACAACCCTTTAAACTAAGAGCTACAACTCTTCATACACGTTTTACAGAACAGGCTCCAACCTGTTTCAAAAGGCTACCACCTTTTCTTAGAAGAAGATATGAGAAATGCAGACCAAGAATTAGTTCTTTGTCTTCACAAAACCATAAAGACTCTCAAAACTAGTAGACTTCCTCAACTCTACCCTTCAACTAGAACTGGCTTTGAAAACTTCAATCCTTCATTTGTAAACTAGAATCTGAACTGGATATAACACATGCTCCTCATTTCAAACTGTTGCTAGCGAACATCATCGTAGCTGTAAGATACACTGTTTGTAACATGAACTTCAAGGATTTATCTGTGTCCTTGTAGATGCATCCTGCAATCATGTTTATCAATAACATTTTTAACACTCCAGTATTTTTCGATATGCCTTCCAATTGATTTTTATAACACAAAGTAAAATGTTCAAGGCTCAATCACCTCCAAATCAAGAACAGTCATTTTGATTGAAAGCCTCTTTTTAAAATGAATCAGACACACCAAACGATCCACAATCACACCCATGTATGTCCATTTTCTTTTTGCACTCGCTATCTGTTTTAAACTCCACCCTTATTTGTTAAAAAAACATTTTTAACATCTCCATGCCAGTTCATGGGAATGATCATTTCATTGCCTCAACTACTGGAAAGCACTGTTACTCATCTATCTATGGCTCTGTCAAACACAGGCTCTATAACTTCAAAAATGTAACTCCATTTTTTTATTCAAAGACCAAAGTCCAATTTGTCTCGTTTCACTCGGTTCCTGTTTTTCTTCATGTCTGCACAGAACAATATTTTTACATCTGTGATACGCGCACCTGTCAAAAGTTTGAACTTCTCATCACAAAAAACGTTGTTGCAATTGACATGTCTTAAGAATCTTATCTCTATCATATCATGTTGTTATTAAATTTGTGATAGAGAAATTAGAAAACATTTCTTCACACCCTGAAATTTTTTTAACCAAACGATGATTCAAAAAACAAATTATTCCTTGTCGCATTTTTTGTTATATGCAAAAATGTCTTTCTTTTTTGTTCCCGCAATGACTCTAGGAGTTTATCATGCGACCGAAATCCAACCACATGGTGCGTGTAACACTTACTGGCTGTATTTTCGTTTCAAGCGGGTCCCAAAAACATTCGAACATCTCTATCTTAAAAACACGTGTCCAAGGTATGTATACTGAGCATTGGTTCTTTAAAACTCCCAAACTTCTCTTCCATATGTTCAACTCAACGCATCTGTTCATTTTGCCATGCGTTCAACACCTACGAGCAGTATAATCCATAATGAAGAACTGTGGTGCAGAACTTGATAAGTGTCATTGTCATAGCACCTGTTAATATGCTACAACAGGCAAGCACACAACATATTGAGGAGTTACACTGCCATAAAATGCCAACTGAATTATTCTGCCAAGAAATGTTTCACTGCCAAAAGGAGCACTCCATTGTCAGAGGTTGTTGAAACAAATACGCCACTTGCACATGAGGAAGAGAGGACAAAAAGAACAAGTCAGTGGAAGAAGGCAATGTAAGCAAATTGAACATTAGCGGCACTAGTAATAGCTGGAGCAAAATAAACTAATCACAGGAGGACAACAAAAGAGTCAGCATAAATGAAAAAAACACAACAATCTCCCCCTTTTTGTCATTGATGACAATATTCAGTGAGCACAAAGAAGAGAAAACTTCAAAGTTGAACCAACTCCCCCTGAAAACTGAACCAACTGAGACAACTCCCCCTAAATAGCTGAACCAACTGAAGCAACTCCCCCTTTGACATCAATGACCATGAAACTAAAATACAAATGCAGTCCAAACGATATGACAATAAAGCCCACTTGCTGAAAACACACCTTTCAATGAGGTAGAACACCAAGCTTGCTTCGAAGATACTCAAAGCGTTCTTGGGGTAACGGTTTAGTAAAAACATCAGCAACTTATCCCTTTGAACAAACATAGTTCAGCTTGACCATATTGTTAGCAACTTGCTCCTTCAGATAATGAAACTTAATTGGAATGTGTTTGGTGCGAGAATGCATTACTGGATTTCTAAAGATATCAATAGCACTAGTGTTGTCACAGAAAATGCATATAGGATCAGTAAACGCAAGCTTGTAATCACATAAAGTATTCTTCATCCAAATTATCTGAGTGCAACATGAAACTGTTGCAATGTATTTAGCTTCAGCGGTAGAAAGTGATGTGCAAAACTGTTTCTTGCTTAGCCATGATACCCAACAGCCACCTAAGAAGAAAGCACGCCCACTGGTGTTTTTCTTATCATCCATGGAGCCACCCCAATCTGCATCTATATAGGCTATAAGGGAGAAATCAAAACTCTTTGGAAACCAAAGATCAAAATCAACAATGCCTTTTAGATACTTAAAATTTCTCTTAATAGCTTGAACATGTGTTTGCTTGGGTGAAGCTTGAAACCTAGCAACATAACCAACAACCTACATAATATCTGGTCTAGTGGCTGTAACAAACAACAAACTTCCTACCATAGATCTATAAAACGTTTGATCAACAGAAGGAGATACATCATCCTTAGTTTACATCCGGTTTCTATAGGAGTGCTAACTGGATTGCAATCTTCCATTTTGAATATTTTAAGCAGCTCTCTAACATACTTAGCTTGGGAAATGAAAACACCTTCAAAAGATTGATTAATTTGCAGCCCAAGAAAGTAAGTCTGTAAAGAGCCATGTTGGCTCGATAACTAAAATTGTATTTCTCTGAAAAATTTGAAATTCTCACAACAATTCTTTTGAATTTTCAAAATATATATAATCTTTTTTTTGTATTTTCACCATTTATAAATTAACTATAATTGTGCCAACTATCGAATTTCTGAAAAGAAATCAGATATTAAACAATTATTAACATCAAATTAAATCTCAACAATATTAACATTTCTTTTGCACCTTTATTGGTAATACGATTGTTGTAGAAGTATTACGGCTGAGTGCAGGAGTGTGCCAACCCCACACACGACTTCCTCTAAATATTAGACTCCATTAATATTCTGTCGTAGCCATGAATGCAAGTGGTTCCAGATTTAAAGAAGTTCCCCCTTTCTCACAAATTCGGTCTTCAACCCAAACACGCAGCAGCAAGCTACGTACGGCCCTTGACAATGATAGTACAAATTTAATGATTTACGTACAGAACAGGATCAACACAGCTGCAAATAGTTCCCAAATGCAGTGATAAAATATGCACGATTCATTGGCATTAGCCGCCAATTCAAAGTGTCAAACCTTGTGAAATGCTCATTTCAACGAGGACAATTCGAAACCTTGGTTCTCTCAATTTCGTACTTCTCTTCAAAATAATAATAATCAATAGCATGAAATGAAATCTAAATCCACTGGCCTTTTAATGGATTTCCCAAAGAAGTCTTCACCAACACACCAAAACTCAGCTTCAAAGATACACTTTTCACTTAAGTGTCTTCAAGCACACACTTTAAAATTAAAACATCTTTAAAGCATAATATTTTAATTAAGCCAAGCTTAATTCAATAAAGTATGAGCAAGATGGTGAAATAAGGAGTGAACACAAATGAAGACTGTAGACCACATCCAGAGCCCAACTGCCTTACCCGAAATAGAAACCGGGCCCAAATTGACTTACTAAGAATAGTAAGTGTTTCACAGAGATCCCCTAAACTCATTGTTAGCTCACAGGGATTGCATTGATGAACTGACAACAACAAATACAAGCACCTACCAAATTGGGGACATCACAGTCCTCCCTCTCCAAGATTGTTTGTCCTCAAGCAATCACAACCCAGGATGCTGTAAAATATCCTCTGACTCCCAAGTAGCATCCTCATCTGGTAAACCCTGCCATTTAACCAAGAACTCTTGGATAACTCGTCTGCGCAGATGTCTTTCCCTGGTATCCAAAATGGCCTCAGGAATCAATTCGAACTTTCCCTCATCATCCAACGGAGGTAAAACAGAGGAAGGGATAACATGCCTTCCCAATGCTTTTTTCAGACGAGACACATGAAACACATTGTGCACCTTACTATCATCAGGTAAATTTAGCTCATAAGCAACCTCGCCAACTCGCCTGACCACACAAAAGGGACCATAATACCGAGGTTTGAGCTTTTCAACCCCACTCCTCCGAATAGAAGACTGCCTGTAAGGCTGCAACATCAAATACACCATGTCCCCAACCTCAAAAGAACGAGCCACTCTCCTCTGATTAGCATACTGCTTCTGCTGATTTTGAGCTCGCTGTACATTATCACGCAGAGTATCCAAAACATCCTAACTGTCCTGTAACAAATCCCCTAAACTAGGAACTCTACTATCACTGAGCATCAAATCAAAAAAACTAGGAGGATCATACCCATACAAAGCTTGAAAAGGTGTCATACGAATGGACATAGGATGAGTAGAATTATAGCACTACTCACATAAATAAATCCACCTCACCCATGCCTTCTGCTGAGCAGAAACATAGTTTTGAAGATAGCCTTCCACCCATTTATTAAAAATCTTTGTCTGATCGTCAAACTGCGGGTGATAGCTAGTACTAGGAGTCAGTTCTGTACCACATATCCTGAACAATTCCTGCCAAAAGTGACTCATAAATCGGCTATCTCGGTCACTCACAATATTCCACGATAATCCATGCAATCTGAAAATCTCCCTGAAAAACAACTCTGCCACCTGAACTGCTAAAAAGGTAGTAATGATCGGAAAGAAATGAGCAAATTTTGTGAGCTGATCCACTACCACATAAATACAATCTCTACCTTGGGCCTTAGGTAGGCCCACAATAAAGTCCATAGAAATACATTCCCACTTCCATTCAGGAATGGGAAGTGGCTGCAGTAAACCGGCGGGATATGTGTGCTCTTGCTTGTTCTGTTAACAAACAGAACATTCTCTGGCATATCTTTGAACATCATGCTTGAGCCCCCTCCATGAAAAACGCTCACGCACCTGTCTATAGGTTTTAAAGAAACCCAGGTGCCCTGCTAAAGGAGAATCGTGAAAGGCTTTCAACACCAACTGTATAACACTCGAACCAGAAACCAACAAAACCCTTCCCTTTTAAATGATCAACTCATTCACAAGAGCATACCTGTTATCCTGGATGGTCCCATCAAGAAAATCAGTGGCCCACTGATGCTTAGCATAGTCAGTGATAATCAAATGTTTCCAATCCTCAGAAACCTCTATCAAAGCACAAATGTGTGGTTTCCTAGAGAGAGCATCAGCAACTATGTTTTGCGTCCTCTTGATATAAGTGATATCAAAATCATAAAACTGAAGTTTGCTGACCCATTTCTGTTGCTACTCTCGTTCAAATCACGCTGCCCCAAAAAATATTTCAGATTGTCATGATTGGTTTTGATACAGAATTTGCTGCCAACCAAATACTGTCTGAACTTAGCCAAAGCATGCATAATGGCTAACATTTCCTTGTCATAAACACTAAAAGCCTTTTTAGGACCCCTGAGCTTCCTACTCTCAAACACAATAGGATGATGGTCCTATGAAAGTATTGCACCAATGCCCTCACCTAATGCATCACAATGCAAATCAAAAGGTCTAGAGAAATCTGGCATTGCTAAAACCGGGCAGGATGTCACAATCGATTTGAACTTCTCAAAACACTCATGTGACTGAGGAGTCCACTGGAAAGCACCCATACGAGTCAAGTCAGTAAGGGGAGTTGTATGCCGAGAAAAACCAGCAACAAATCTGCGATAAAAAGCACACAAACCAATAAACCCTCTCAGCTGAGTCAAACTCTCTGGAACTGGCCAATCAAGAATAGCACGAACCTTATCAGGGTCCATACGAACTCCCTCTGCACTAATAATATGCCCCAGATACAATAACTTAGACATGCCCAAAGAACACTAGACTCTTTGGCATATAAGGAAGCCTCATCCAAAATACCCAACACTGTGTCCAAATGAATCAGATGATCTTCCCAAGTCCTGCTATAAACCAAAATATCATCAAAAAACACTAACACAAACTTCCTCAACTGATTGTGAAAGACCCTATTCATGGTAGACTGAAATGTTGTCGGAGCGTTAGTCAGCTCAAAAGGCATGACTAAAAACTCAAAGTGTCCACAATGGCATCTAAAGGTTGTCTTCTCTATATCCTCTTCCTGAACCCGAATCTGATGATATCCAGATCTCAAATCTATCTTTGAGAAGAATGCGGCTCCATGCAACTCATCAATCAGCTCATCAATACAAGGAATAGGATACATGTTCTTAAATGTTTTACGATTCAGCCTTCTGTAATCAATACACATCCTCAAGGTACCATCCTTCTTCTGCACCAAAACCACTGATGAAGCAAAAGGAGACTTACTTAGCCTGATGTGACCCATAGTGAGCAGCTCCTAAATAATCTTTTCTATCTCATCTTTCAGATGCTTTGGATGCCGGTAAGGAGTGATCATAATGGGCTTGGTGCCCTCCTCTAACTCGATAATATGCTCTATGCCCCTGTCGGGTGGTCTACCATGTGGTAAATCACTAAACACTTTAGAGTGTGTAACCCTGAGTTCTTGTATATCAGGAGGATAAACTGGTTTTTTGGTCTCCTCAAGAGTGGGTAATAATCTGCACTTAGCTGCCCATTCCACTACATCATGATCAATAAGGCACTGCATACATCTAAGAGTAATTGTCTTCAAGTTTTCTTCCTTGATGGCTTTGAGAATATGCTTCTTCCCATCCACCTCAAAACTCATTTCCATATCCTTAAGGCTGAGATAAAAGGCCTCAATAGAATGCAACCAGCTCATGCCTAAAACCAATTCTGTCCCACCCATATCAACCACATAAAAATCAGATTTAAAATCATAATTATTTAACCTGAGGGGCAGATTCGGAATCATTTTGTCACACTTAAGAGTGTAACCATCAGCAACCTTAACACTAATTCCTTCAAACTCTTCAATCTGCAAACCTCTCCTGGATACTAACTCTGAATCAATAAAGTTATGTGTAGCTCCTGTATCCAATAAGGCAATAACACGCTGCCCTGCTAAGAGCCCACGTAATCTGAAAGATCCCTCCTGCATGCTAGAAAGATAAACCACCTTAAGCTTAGGATCATCACCAGTTCTCTTTTCTGTAGCCATTCCTTCATAATTCCCTTCATTGTCAATCTGCTGTCCTGAAAAATTAGTCATGTACTCATCTTCATAAAACCATTCCATAAGTCTATTTCTACCTTTAGGCCTCAAAGGACAATCATGTTTCTCATCATAGGGGCCCCTGCAATAAAAACATAACATTTTTCTTCTCAAATCATTAAGAGTTTTTTGATCCAGAGGTCCCATCATAGGTCATTTTGAGTCTGGCCCATTTTCTTTCTTTGGAGCAGCACTATTGTCTTGTGAAGAACCTGATGGTTTTGGAGGGAACCGAGTGCGTGGAGCGGAAAACTCTAAGTCCCTTGCTTTTTTCATGGCTGCCTACAAGGAAGGAGGGTCAAAAGACTTGACCCATCCTCTGAGAAGTTCAACTAATCCCTCTATAAACAACATCATGCGTCTCTCAAAAATATCATAAACCATTACTGAAACCTTTTGAGACTCGTTAATAAAATTCTCCAAGCTACCAAACTGCTTGAGTTGAGCCAAATCACGAAAATGTGATTCAGGATCTTTCCTGTCAAATCTCTCAACCAAATTATGCAAAAACTCCTAATAAGTCCCTATCTGATCATGATGTAAAGAAACAAGACCATGATACCACCAATCATGAGCAATACCATCTAAATGCAACACAGCAAACCGAATTGCGTCCTCTTCATACATAGGACATAATGAAAGATACGTATCCAACTTGTGAATTCAAGCCCTGGCTGTCATTTTTCCGCTTCCATCAAAATGAGTCATGGTGAGTTTACTGGTTGCTTGTTTGAGTTCAGTTTGTCTGGATCTCTGCCTCATATCTGGACCAGGCTTGCCTCTGGAATGCTCTTTTTTGAGTCAGAAATGAATCAAAATTCAGATTCCTCTTTATGGCTTCAGGCAATGCATCCCATTTAGCAAAATGAGCTACCATGTCATCAACAAAAGGAGCTGGTTCAAAATCAACACTAATCGTGTCCTCTTCAGGCCTTAAGAAAGTAGGACGTAAAGGCCTATCACGTGTGCCTGTAGGATCAGCTCTAGTCTCCTGTCTATCCACAATCCTAGATCTATGTGAACCAATTGACACGCTTCTAGCGCTACTGTCACGATCTCCTGGTACATTCATACGCTGCAAGGTGTCAGATAATTGTTGCAACATATTTGCAACATGGTGTTGTCCATCCGCAATATTCCTGAAAGCATCTCAAGCCTCCCTGTCCATATCATTCCCGATATTATCTCTATCCCTGTTACCTGTGTGATCAACCTGCAGACCCTGTTTGTTACCTTCCAGAGGTGGCGAAGCTCTACCCCTGCGGAAATAATGGAAGCCTGGTACAAATCTATTTGCCATGGTTGGGCCCAAAATTTCAAGCTAGCAGGATCAAAGCTCTGATACCATTGTAAAGAGCCCTGCTGGCTCGATAACTAAAATTGTATTTCTCTGAAGAATTTGAAATTCTCACTACAATTCTTTTGAATTTTCAAAATATATATAATCTTTTTTTTGTATTTTCACCATTTATAAATTAACTATAATTGTGCCAACTATCGAATTTCTGAAAAGAAATCAGATATTAAACAATTATTAACATCAAATTAAATCTCAACAATATTAACATTTCTTTTGCACCTTTATTGGTAATATGGTTGTTGTAGAAGTATTACGGCTGGGTGCAGGAGTGTGCCAACCCCACACGCGACTTCCTTTAAATATTAGACTCCATTAATATTATGTCGTAGCTGTGAATGCGAGTGGTTCCAGATTTAAAGAAGTTCCCCCTTTCTCACAAATTCGGTCTCCAACCCAAACACGCAGCAGCAAGCTACGTACAGCCCCTGACAATGATAGTACATATTTAATGATTTCCGTACGGAACAGGATCAACACAGCTGCAAATAGTTCCCAAATGCAGTGATAAAATATGCACGATTCATTGGCATTAGCCGCCAATTCAAGGTGCCAAACCTTGTGAAATGCTCATTTCAGCAAGGACAATTCAAAACTCTGGTTCTCTCAATTTTGTACTTCTCTTCGAAATAATAATAATCAATAGCATGAAATGGAATCGAAATCCATTGGCCTTTTAATGGATTTCACAAAGAAGTCTTCACCAACACACCAAAACTCAACTTCAAAGATACACTTTTCACTTAAGTGTCTTCAGGCACACACTTTAAAATTAAAACATTTTTAAAGCATAATATTTTAATTAAGCCAAGCTTAATTCAATAAAGTATGAGCAAGGTGGTGAAATAAGGAGTGAACACAAATGAAGACTGTAGACCACATTCAGAGCCCAACTGTCTTACCCGAAATAGAAACCGGGCCCAAACTGACTTACTAAAAATAGTAAGTGTGTCACAGAGATCCCCTAAACTCATCGTCAGCTCACAGGGATCACATTGATGAACTGACAACAACAAATACAAGCAACTGCTAAATTGGAGACATCACAAAGTCAATTCACCCATCATAGACATTTTGAATTCATTTTTCATGCAATCAGAAAAATTTTGGGTCATTTTGACATTGTCACTACCAAAAATCAGATCATCAACATAAACCACAACAATGAGAATGCAGTATACCTTCCTCCTTGACATATAAATTGTTGTCAACATATTCCTTTTTGAAGCCTTGCTGCTGCAAATAATTATCCAACCTGTCATATCAAGCTCTAGGAGCTTGTTTGAGTCCATAAAGAGCCTTTTTCAACTTGCAAACATAATCCAGATTGTTAGTAATAAGGTCTTCTGGTTGTTTAACATGAATTACTTCAATCAAATCCCCATTTAAAAAAGCAGATTTGACATCCATTTGAAAGACTTTAAAACCTTTAAAAGAAGCAAAAGCTAGAAAATTTTTGATTGTCTCTAATCTTGCAACCGCTACAAAGGTCTCACCAAAATCAACACCTTCAACTTGAGAATATCCTTTGCAAACTAAACGGCCCTTGTTTCTAATGATCTTTCCTTCTTCATTCACCTTATTGCAGAACACCCATTTAGTACCAATCACATTTTTGTTAATGGGTCTAGGCACGAGCTCTCAAGTGTTGCTTTTCTTAATTTACTCTAACTCTTCTTTCATAGCAGCAACCGAATGCTCATCTACCGCTGCCTTTTCAAAACACTTAGGCTCAATCATAGAAATGAGTGAGAAATCATCATCCTCAAAATAATTAATGTTTTTCTCAGCATGCTTAGTTCTTCTTTCAACTATAACTTGATCAATCGAATGATTCTTTTGAACAAATTTTGGAGTTTTGAAAGTAGAAACATCATGATCACCTTGAGAATCATACCCAGAATGAACATGTGAGTTTTCAGCATCATTTGACGAAGAGACTTTATCTTCATGAGCAGATTGAGTTTTACCTTTGTCATTTTCACCACCTTTGCTAGCTGTTACAGCTTGAATATGAGGAGGAGAAGAAGGTGCAACAATGCTGGTTTGAGTTTTTTCTTCTTCAAGGCTTTCCATATGGTCACCAAACTCATAAGTAACCTTATGTATCTTAACATTAGCAATTTCTACCAATTTATGCAGCCTCTTATTGTAGCATTTGAACGCTTTACTTTTAGAAGAGTAGCCAAGAAATATTCCCTCATCAGATCTAGAACCAAATTTACCCAAATTTTCTTCATCCCTTCTAATGTAACATGGACTTCCAAAAATTTTAAAGTATTTAACAGTAGTTGGTTTACCTTTCCAAAGTTCATATGGAGTCTTGTTGAACTTGAGCCTCAACAAGGTTCTATTCTAAATGTAGACAGCTGTGTGGACAACTTCCCTCCAAAAAATGTCTTTCACTTTTCTTTCATTCATCAAGCAACGAGCCATTTCTTGAATTGTTCTGTTTTTTCTTTCCACAACACCATTTTGTTGTGCTGTTCTAGGGACTCAAACCTGTTTCTTGATTCCATGTTGCTCACAAAACTTAACAAATTCATTTGAGGTGAATTCTCCCCTATTATCGGAACACAAGCATTTGATTTTCAGATCCATTTCATTCTCAACCAAGTTCTTAAAAATTTTAAACTTATCCAAGGCCTCTAATTTTTCTATTAAAAAAGTAACCCAAGTCATACGAGAAAAATCATCAATAAGAAGCATAAAGTATTTTTCACCTTGAAGGCTTGCTGTCCTAGTTGGTCCATAAAGATCCGTGTGAACTAACTCAAGTGGCCTATTGCTGAAATGATCTTTTGGTTTGAAGAAAGCTCTAGTTTGTTTTCCCTCTTGACAATTTTTGCAAACCACATGAGCTGGTTTCTCTATCTTTGGCATGTCTCTTATCGCTTCATTTTTACTGATTTTGATAAGATTATCAAAATTTATATGCCCAAAACATTTGTGCCAAAGCCAAGCATCCTCCACCTCGCTCAAATAACAAGTTTCATCATTAAAGTCATCAAGGATATAAAGATTATTTGCTGCTCTAGTTGCCTTAGCTATGACATCATTTCCCTTTTTGATAGTACAAGAATTTGAGTTAAAGCTAAGATCATACCCTTGATCACATAGTTGACTTACATTTAAGAGATTGTGTTTGAAACCTTCAACATAAAGAGCATTCTCAACAATGGTTTCATCATTATTAATCAAAAGAGTACCTATGCCAGCAACCTTGGCAGAAGAACTACCTCCAAATCTAACTTTTCCACCTTTCATTTTCTTGGGATGTTAAACTTACTTAAATCACTTGTCATATGTCTTGAGCAACCACTGTCAACATACCAAATATCCTTCTCACTGCTGGCAAGAAGAGTTGTATGAACAAGAGCTGTTAGAGGTGTTTCTTAAACTTTTCTTCTCCAAACGTTAGTCACCTTTGTCCTTCTTTTTGGTTCAACATTGTAAGACAAATCTGCACTATAGCTGTTGCAAAATCTTGAAGTATGGCCAAACTTGTTACAGCTGTAACAAATTAAATTATACTTCCTAAAGGCATTCCTTTCAAACTGAAAATAATTCTTAAGAGGAGTAGCTCTACAATCCGCAGCTCTATGTCCAAAGTGGTTGCATGAAAAACAGTAACCCTAGAAAAAAGGTTTGTTCACATTGTTAAATGCAGGCTGACCACTTACTTGTGGTGAAGAGTTTTGTTCAAGTTGCATGCCAACTCCTCTCGTCTTTGGTAGGTCTTTGAGAGCCAAGAACATCATCCAAGTATACATTGCCACTCTTGAAAGAAAATTCTTCACTTGAAAGCATATAAGTTTTACCTATGTTTCTGAGTGTAACAATTTCAGCTTCTAGCTTGGCAATATTTTATTCTTTTAGCTGAATCTAATTTTCAAGATTCTCACGAACTTTCTTAGCTTCCTCATTCAAGATTTTAGAATCAGCTAGTTGTGTTTCAGCCTCTTTAAGAGACGTTGCAGTTTTTAACTTTTTCACACTTTCAACTTGTAGAACATCTACAAGACTTTGATTCTTCTTTTTCAGCTTCTTAATCTCAGCTAGAGCTGCAATTAATTCATGTTCAAGGTCCACTTCATCATCTTCTACATGTTCATTTTCCTCGGAGCTCAAATCATCAACAGCCATGAACATAACTTCATCTATTTGAGAATCACTTTCCCTGCTTGAAGAATCATTGCTGCCATCCTTGGAAAACAACACCTTTTTGCCCTTTTCAAATTTTCAATTTCTCTTGGCAAATCTCCTAGTCTTCCTGGATTTGGAGTCTTTTTCATCTTGGCTGTCATCTTCTTTATCAAAAAGGCACTTTGAGGCAAAGTGACCGAGTTTCCCACAATTGAAACACTTCAAACCAGATTTGCCTTTGCTTTTGTTAAGAACCTTTTTCAGCCTTCTAACAAGGTATGCAATTTCCTCATTAGAGTATTCATTTAAGCTTTCAGTGCTTCTTCTCCTTGTCTTTACTTCTTTTAGAGACCTTGAAAGCTGATTCATTTTTGGAAGTCCCATCAACGATGGTCCTCATCTCATAGGCAGTCAAAATACCATGCAATTTGTCAACTGTAAGAGTATCCAAATCTGACATTTCTTCAACAGCAGAAACTTTAGCATCAAGCTTCATGCAAGGAGAGCGAAGAATTTTCTGAACCACTGTTTTCTCTTCTACATTTCCTCCTAGACCTTTTAAAGCATTGACAACCTCATCTACACGAAGAAAGTAAGCAGCAATTGTTCTCATCTTCCTTCATACGAAGACTTTCAAAGACAGCCCGGTGAGTTTGAACTTTTGCCTTCCTAGCTTTGTCATCACCATGATAGGCATTATGCAATTTGTCCCAAACTTTTTTTGTTGTAGTACAGTGCATGACTTTTACAAATTCAGATTCGGTTAGACCACAAAGAATAGCATTCATAGCCTTAGCATTATTCTCAAATTCCTTTTTACCATCACCATCCGCAGGAGGTTGAGCTGGAATAGTATAGCCATTGACAAGACTGATATAGAAGTCACAGCCTAAAGACATGATATAAGTCTTCATACGAACACTCCAAAAGGCATAGTTGTTTCCATCAAACAGAGGTGCACAATTCGTAGCAAGACCTTCTAAGGCACTCATGGTTGGCTCAAAAATCGAACTCTCAAGCTTTTAAGCAAAGGAAGAGAGTCACCCGCTCTGATACCAATTGAAAAACCGAAAAATGCTGAGAGGAGGGGGTGAATTAGTATTTTAAAAACTTAAGCAGATAAACACATCAGAGAATTCACACTCCTAGGGAAGAGACGAGACACAAAAAATTTCTCTTGTGGAAAACCCAAGATGGGTAAAAAACCACAGCTTCACTAATCAAATGGGCTACAACCCTTTACACTAAGAACTACAACTCTTCATACACGTTTTACAGAACAGGCTCCAACCTGTTTCAAAAGGCTACCACCTTTTCTTAGAAGAAGATATGAGAAATGCAGAACAAGAATTAGTTCTTTGTCTTCACAAAACCATAAAGACTCTCAAAACTAGTAGACTTCCTCAACTCTACCCTTCAACTAGAATTGTCTTTGAAAACTTCAATCCTTCATTTGTAAACTAGAATCTGAACTAGATATAACACATGCTCCTCATTTTAGACTGTTGCTAGCGAACATCATCGTGGCTGTAAGATACACTATTTGTAACATGAACTTCAAGGATTTATCTATGTGTCCTTGTAGATGCATCCTGCAGTCATGTTTATCAATAACATTTTTAACACTCCAGTATTTTTTGACATGCCTTCCAGTTGATTTTTATAACACAAAGCAAAATGTTCAAGGCTTGATCACCTCCAGATCAAGAACAATCATTTTGATTGAAAGCCTCTTTTTAAAATGAATCGGACACACCAAATGATCCACGGTCACACCCATGTATGTCCATCATTTTCTTTTTGCACTCGCTGTCTTTTTTAAACTCCACCCTTATTTGTTAAAAAAACGTTTTTAACATCTCCATGCCAGTTCACAGAAATGATCATTTCATTGCCTCAACTACTGGAAAGCACTGTTACTCATCTATCTATGGCTCTGTCAAACACAAGCTTTGTAACATCAAAAATGTAACTCTTTTTTTATTCAAGGACCAAAGTCCAATTTGTCTCGTTTCACTCGGTTCCTATTTTTCTTCATGTCCGCACAGAATAGTATTTTTACATCTGTGATACACGTGCCTATCAAAAGCTTGAACTTCTCATCACAAAGAACGCTGCTGCAGTCGACGTGTCTTAAGAATCTTATCTCTATCATATCATGCTGTCATTAAATTTGTGATAGAGAAATTAAAAAACATTTCTTCACACCCCCAAATTTTTTTAACCAAACAATGATTCAAAAAACATATTATTCCTTGTCGCATTTTTTGTTATATGCAAAAACGTCTTTCTTTTTTGTTCCCGCAATGAGTCTAGGAGTTTATCATGCAACCGAAATCCAACCACATGGCACGTGTAATCCTTCACGAACGAAGCAATCAAGTGGACAAGTTGAACAAGGAATTGCAAGTTACTATAAGTGAATCAAGATACGAGGAAAAGTTTGATAAAGCCTTCCAGGACATCATTACCATCATATTCTTTGGGGGGGATGCTTAAGGAGCTCATGGAAGAAATACGAATGGATTCATTGCGAAAGGCATCCCAAGACAGACAAGTTGTTGCAAGTGGCATAATTCGCCATCAACTCCGACCACCAGAGGTTTTGCCACTTGGGATTGATGAACTTATGAAGACATTTGAGGACCTCCCTGTCAATTTTGAAGATTCCAAGGGTGATGAGATTCCACATGATCAATTCCAAGATGTTCCTAAAGAGAAATCTACATGCAGCTCCATGGAAGAAGAAAGTGAAGAACAGTTTGGGTTGATGCTATTGTTGGATGTTGCATTTGATTAGCTTGAGGAGATATTTGAGGGAAGACTCATCATGGAATCCTTGATTTTTGAAGATACACTTAGCAATGTTCATAAAGATGCATGGTTCATGCGGTATAGAGGCAAGCCACCTAAGGTAATATTCCAAGGCCTTGATTTCACGATTGATCCTGCCTTGATCACTCACAAGTTTGATGTTGATGTTAGTGGGATGGTCTGTCACCAACTTCAACCTCCTGAAGCCATGGAGAATTTGCAGGTTCCATTTGAATTTGAATCACGCCAGGTTGTCTCTTTCCCTGCTCTTAATGTTCAAAGTTGTGAAAGTTGTTATTTTGATTATGGAAATTTTGGAGAGAAAACTTGTTTGTGGATTGATCATGGTCCTAATGATTTTCCTCAATTGTTGATCTTGCATGATAATTTTCTTGAGTTTGAGTTTGAGATGAATAAATTTTTTTCGAAGTACAAGGATGAGCCTGCAAGATTGAGAACTATCACCCAAGCCTTGTTGCACTTGAACATCCTGAGAAACCATGTTAGATCAAGTGTATATACCGGTCTAGTCAGTGTCGTCCCTTTGGAGTCTTGTGCATAGTTAGAATAGGTTTGTCTTGAAACATTTGGTTCAAGAGGGTTAGAGTAGTTTTCCCTTTTGTCAGTCAGTTTAGTTGTCATAGGGAGCCCAGATAGTAATTTGCCTTGAGTTAGTTGACTTGAGATTTGGTTTGAGGGGCTTAGTCGATTAGTGGTTTAGTTTAGAGGAATCCAAATTTGTGACAAGGGTGATGATCATACAAACACACTCTGGTGTTTCCCAAGTGATTTTGTTCAGTTTATTTCTTGGATATATCTTTGTGAGGATCCCCTTGAATTGGAGATTGGATTCCTAATAGCTTTATCCTACGAAAAGGGTTTGTCCTAAATTTGGATTGAGTCATGGTTGTGTTTTGGAGTACCCAAGTTTTTCGATTACAAAATTTTACTCACTTAATTGCTCCGGGTTCTTTGGTAGTTTCAAAGTGAAGTTGGATTTAGTGCAAATCATTTGCCTGCTCCAGCGCCACTGTGGTCCTCCAAAACCTCTGCGGGCTTCATTGCCTGCAAGCCAAGCAAAAGATTGAAAGTGAGGAAAAAAGAAATATCATGAGAAAAGAGAAAAATAAAAATGAAAAAAGATGAAAAAGTGAAATATCCAGCAAAACATAGCAAAGTAAATTTGGCTCAAGGGTGTGCAAGCATTTCTACCGGTGCTATAAAAATGAAAAAAGATGAAAAAGTGAAATATCCAACAAAACATAGAAAAGTAAATTTGGCTCAAGGGTGTGCAAGCATTTCTATCGGTGCTATAAAAATAATCACTAAAGGTAGAATCATGTTTGTGGTGCCACCGCGATAACCTCGTCGGGGCTATGGACGCCTGATTGGCAACGAGGCTCTATCCAAGATGCTTTTGGAGTAAGGATATTAAAATAGCTAAGTTCAATGGATCTAAGAGGCTCTCTAAGGTTCTTGTCGAGCAAGAATGAATCACTTGCACACACGTGGGTAATCAAGGATGGGCTCTTAGCTCAATTCATGGTTTCTTCCATTTTGAGTGCATTTCCTAGTTGTAGGGTAGGTGAAAACGGAGTTGGTCAAATATTTTGGGTTCCAAATGAGTTTTATCCTTGAAATGTTCAGGAACATTTTCTTGGGTTCCAAATGAGTCGAGGATCCACATCAAAAGGGCCTACTTGGAGAAACTTCAGCAAACGGTTTAAATTTGGTTCTTTCGTGGTCCCTTAGACCGCTGGTCTTGTGGACGTCATTAAAACCTCTTCATTCATTCATTTGGGTTGATGCTAGATGTTGTGAGATTTTCACAACACCGCCCCATCGTAGATGAGGACCCCCTTTTTGCTGCCTTACTGGTGTTAGTGAGTGGAATTAAAAATTGACTTAGTGTTGAGGTCAAAATGGCTTTGAGCTGCCTTTTATTTGAGGCGGTTTGCATTTGGATTGGGCCTAGCATAAATCACATTGATTAATTCCTCAAGACATGATCACACAACCCCACAAAAAAAACGAAAATCTGGGCAATTAAACATTAGAATCTGGTCCCAAATTAAAACATGTGGCATTGGGGAAGCGTGTGGCCAAAATGGCCCTAAATCAATGCAGATCTGGGCGCTTAGCATCAATTTTGGGCCCAATTATGAGGCGTGCTGCATTGGGGGATTAGCTGGAGCATCAAATAGGCTTCCTTGGTGTAACGTGTGGCCAATATGGCCCAAAATTAATGTATATCATGGGCAATTAAATATCAGATTTGGCTCCCTATATGTAGCGTGTGGCCCTGCCTTGAGATTTGTGGACTTGGAACTTATAAATCAGGCTCAAAATAAATTAGACCTTGCCCTACATGAAACGTGGAAGGGGCTAACAGCCTTTAAAATTGTGAAGTTCGAAATCAATGCCCCCACTTGCGATTTTTTCATGATTTATTTGGCAATTTGAAATAAATTAAATGCATTCATGGGGCTGTGTGATTTTTTATTGCATTTAATTTGGATTTGACTTGGCATTTTTATTTTTATTTTTTCTTTCCCTCCAATGCAGGTCGGCCCTATTTGAAGAGAAAAAAGTTTAGTATAAGAGGAGGGCCTCCCTCATTTCCTCATTCCTTTTTCATTGTGTCTTGGCAGCAAAATTTGGAAGGAGCTGCGAATTTGGTGAAGGAGTTGCAAATTTCTAGAAGAGGCTGCGAATTTGTAGAAGAGGCAGCGAATTTGGTGGTGGAGTTGCGAAATTCCAAAGGAGCTGCGATTTTTTCCAAGGGTTTCAATTTTTGGAAGGGCTGCGTTTTTTTTTGGAGTTGTCTTCTTCTTTGGTGAAGGAGAGATTGTTGGTGAGGAAGGTCTTCAAGTTTGTGGGAGATTGTTGGTCTAAAGGGCAGAATTTTCTCGTTGTTCTTGCTTGGTTCATTTCCATTTCTTCTTGCACTACTCATCCACCACTTCATCATTCCATCTTTAGGGTTTGAAGAAGGGAGATATAAGTGTAGTTTCATTCGTAGGATTGAAAAGGCAGATATAAGTGGTAGTTTGATAGGCAATTGAAGAGGCAAAAATAAGTGGTAGTTTCATCCCTAGGATTGAAGAGGCAGAGATAAGTGTAGTCCATCTCATATTGTAGAAAGAAGAGGCAGAAATAAGGGTTAGGATGGCGGATGCTAGTGCAAGCAAGAACCAAAGGGGAATGTATACCAAGAAAGACAAGGAGGACATGATGTCCAAGACTGCCTTCTTCTCAAAATTGAAACAAGTGGGTGACACCAACATTGGCACGGTGGACATGGTACAGTTGAGAGATAGATTGAAGGAAGGTCACTCCCCCATGGCGAAGAAGATCTGCAGGAGTGGAATTGTGCAGGCTGCCGCTTTCCCTCCTACCTTGCCTTGTCCGGAGTTGGTGATGAAGTGTGCATCTCGGTTTGATATTGTGACTAAGTCCATCATCTTTGATGAAGGGCAGAGGGTGTTGGCCAACATCAGTGGGCAGGTGTTAGAGGAGGTGTTCAATATACCCCAGCACAAGGGCATGATAGTGGTGTTGATGGATTAGGCAGCCAAGCTCTTTCAAGATAATCAGGAGGCCTACCTCACTCTACTAAGGCAGAATTGGTTGCAGGAAGGCAAGAGGGAAGTAACCAAGTCGTCAAGGCTCACCAGGTCAGATTTCAGATCAAAGTATGGGGACCTTATTGTGCTTCTCAACCGAGTCATGGGCTCCGCTCAAGGTGAACTAAAGGAGACGTTCGAGACTCCACGGAAAGACAACCAAAGAGAAAGGGCTGCATGGAGAACAAATCTTGGAACTCCTAGCAACGAGATCATGGGAGGCTACTTTCCTTGGATGGAAAATCTTGGAACAACTTAAAAGATCAAAGAGAGGATGGTATCCATATCCTCCATCATCTCGCCAACAGGTGGGAAGGAAGTTCACATCAAGTTACCGAAGGGACGAGTCCAATTATTTGAAGGCATTTCCAAGTACAATCAAGTTCGAATCAGATCGGGGGCAAGTTCAAGGGTGCCTACCCAAGTCATGCCATGAGGAAATTGACAAGGAGTTGATAGTTTCGGAAGAGTTAATCAAAGTTAGAAATGTTGAGTATCAAGAGATATCTTCCCTTCATCAAAGATCAATTAGACCTATAGGACAAGGATGATGGGGTGGCAGTTAATTATCTCCTCCAATTAGAAAATTCCAGATTTCAAGCACAAGTAATCGCAACCCGCCAAGTGTCCCATTTTCTCATTGGTGGAGAAACCTTTGTATTTTTCTTATTGGCCCGAAATTTGGTGCCCTCATGTAATCGGTTGTAGTTATGGCAACCCTAATTAGGGTTTATAGGATGCAATCTGGGCCCTTGAATTCAGATTTTTGCCTCTTAATCTTGGCCATTCATTGTACTTGAGCCTCCTATATAAGGCCATTTGTTCTCATTTGTAAAAGGGAGTTATGTTGGAGAATTGTTGCCAAAATACTATCAAAATTGTTCTCTATTCATTGTTGTGGCTTGCATGGTGGATATACATGATCATTTTGGTGTATTTGCATGGTTCTTTACATCTCTAAATTAAAATAGGATTTCATTTCAAAGTTGTCAAGGTAAGAGTAGAAGTAGATGGATAGTTGTATGGTGAAGTTAGTGAATGTTTGATAGGGATCTATGTACTAGGCCACTAGCATCTTAGCGGCTTGTTAAGAAGCCTTGTGTGGTAATCTAGTCTAATTCCCCTTGAATCATTGCATCTATGAAGGTAGCGCCGCTGGCAAGCTTTCATTAGATTCGATCCCCGTCCATTTGCTAATCTTTCCATTCCAATAGGAGTAGTAGTAAAGCAGCAAGTAGTTTAGTAGTTGAAGTTTTGAAGAGCAAAGTTGGAAGTGATATAAATTGGAGAAAGTCAATTGAGTATACATTGCAAACCTAGATCTCATCATCATCATAACGAGAATTTGACATCCTTGAGTGAACGTAAGCCCGCCTATGTGATTAACCAACAAATCACATTAATATAACTGAGTTAGTATCCACAAGTGAAGGAACCTTGGAGTTTTCTCATGTTATTCATGAGTATTTACTTTTCAAGATAGGGTTGAGTGTTTGGTATTCTATATCAAGTATTCAATTGCTATATGTTATGTAGTGGTACAAAACTGACATCAACACAATCTCCACCAATGTTCCACCTCGATAATTGCAATAGACATGTGTGATGCCTCAATCCGCACCTATTCCAGTGTCACCTGCGAAATTGGACAAGCTTCTGTAACTCAAGGCAACCACGGCATTAGTTTGGCAACCAATAGAAACACTGGATTTTCAAAATATTTCGTCTAGGGCTTTAAACTTGATACGTATTGCTCAAGAAATATTTGATTTCACCTTTAGTCTTCACCGAAATAATTCCCTTCCAATGTTAAAATATTTTTAAACCCGCCACTGAAGGTGGGGTTATAGTGGGTTGATATATATACTTTCCTTTTGACTTGAAACATTAAACAATTTCAAAAAATCGCATGTTTAATTTAAAATCATGCTCTCTTTAATATTCATGGCAATAGAATAAAATGCCTTCAAATTATAGGGACTTAATTCATTCCGCATATGCCAAATTATAATCCAAAACTAAGCTCATGCCAGATAATGATCGTCCACGACAATGTTAAAGTTATCTCCACAATACGGCAAGAACATAGAAATGAAGTAATTTCGGGCAGACTCAATTATCTCCACGGCAAATAATAATTCATATGCCAAGGGTATTGGCCCCACTCTATTACTATCCTTGTAAATATAACATCTGCTTCTAAATTAACATTGCCAAACTTTGAAGAAGACTAGTCCGCACAACTACATATACCCAGAACTACGTTTTAATCTGGTAATAGATTTAATCCTCAACCTCTTCTCAAGCAAAAATTACACTCAAATTTATCTTTTGTTGAACACTTCACCAAACTGGACTTTAGTCACTTATGAAACCTCACAGGCTGGCAGGAAAACTAGCTCTGATACCACTGTAATATCCCCAATAGATATTTTTTCCCAAATTTCTCAAAAGATATCTCAGAAGTTTAAACAGATAATTTCATGCAATATATTTCAAATCAACCAGCAAAATACCATAAAATACCCAGATGAAAATATAGTCTCAGAAATGTATATTGCAACTAAATCTTTAGAACAATGATAAAATCCAATCGTAGTTACAGAAAATTACAACAAGATTGGATATCAGAAATATGAACTTGAAACACAATGTGAAACACCTGCGCGATGTCTCCAACCGACAACGGGTTTCCGTCCACTGTCTTCAAGCTCGAGAGTTTCCATCCTCAAACCGGCTGAAAGTTGAGCTTCCAAATTTTGCAAGAGAAGAAAATCAAAACATTATCCAAGCATAATGCAAATGAGTTTTTTCTTTGTTCTTTTTAAAGAATAGTCTCGTGACTCTTCGTTTTTCCCTGCTTGTCTCTTCATCTTTTATTCCCTTTTAAAATATCATTTTTTCCACTCAAGAGGAAAAAAATGGCCTTTTAATAATAATAAAGTGACATTAATATGTATTTTAATTTAATGGTCACTTTATTAATAACTATTTAATCTTAAGGCATTAAAATGAATAACCAATAGGACTCAAAAAACCATGTGTGATAGCTCATTGGAAAGATCTCGATGAGACGCTCCAAGTCCAAAACTGAAATGCCAAAATTACTAAACCCTACTGACTTACTATAAATAGTAAGTATGTGAAAACCCTACTGAATCAACTCTTATTGGCCTATAACTGGAATTACCTAGGCCAATTCTCACTCTAATCCCTAGAAAGTCCTGGTTAGCCCACGAGACCAAGGCAAATAGGGCTCATGAAACATCATGATGAATGGGCTAGAAAAGGGGACATTACAAATTCACAGTAAGGGATAAATGAAATGTTGCCATTAGTATTTTCATGATTTCCATTCCTGTAGCTTATACAACCAAGAAAATTAAATGCAGTTGTTGTGAGTGCAGCTTGCTCAAATGGAGACCAAGAAGAGTTCTAACCAAGGTCCACAAAAACGAGGTCAGTGCCCATTGTCAATCATCACTGCTATGACAGCTGACATATTTATCATCTGGAATACATGAATGGAAAAAGACGGTCAAAAATGGAAAATGTTGTTACTACCTTAACTATGAAAAAAACCCATGGATTCTTTACAGGTCCATTCTGGGTTCTGCAATTGCAACCAGGATGCCATATTTAAAACTTAATCAATAATAATAACACCATTTACTTGACATCAATAATCATGCACATGAGAAGAACACAATAACACAACATTTATGTTGAAACTCTTACAGGAGAAAACCATGGCAAATTACTTGCTTATATAATATTTGAACGCCAACTTTAGAAAGCCAAAGGCAGTATTAATAATCATTTAAATGCTTTGACCCGATAACTTTAATAATATATAGTTCTACAGAAATATTTCTTAATTAAATATTTGAACGCAAACTTTAGAAAGCCAAAGGCGGTGTTAATAATCATTTAAATGGTTTGACCCAATAACTTTAACTATATAAAGTTCCGCAAAAATATTGCTTAATTCATAGTCAGACACCCAAATATATCTGTCCACATTTAAACATTAGTATCTTCAGATTTTGGTCTCCACAACGATATGAAGACCCGTTGACTTAATAATATTTGTCAATCCTTGTGATGGCTCCAGTCAACTAATTAAAAGCCACAATTTAAAAAATCGAGCAATTATTTCTTTCGGCCCTTATTATGTTTGCACGCTTCACCAAACCATGACTTATTAAAATAATCACAAATATGGGAAAGTATGGTAATGACAATAGCATTTAGAATAAAATAACTCTATTTCTCCAAACCACCAGCAAATATAGAAACCTTCAATTCAGTCAATATCCTTATTGTTGGAACTTATCTCTGCAAATTGGTCTCCACAGTTGACTTCACAAATTGGCACAAGTGTAGTACCCTGCCCCTAGTCTAATTTTATAAATGTTATGATTATTTTAGGATGATAGATTATACGTTAGGAAATCATTGATGCTTATGATTTTACTAACCCCATACTTGCATGTGTATGGTTGATGTATTTATTTTTATATTTCTGTTTGACGTGCCTGATGTGGTTGAGAGACGGAGTCGTAGTTACTTGCTTGCGAGATCCACACGATCGGCCAATCCCCACCATTGTCTATTATATATCTATATATGTATGTACATGCGGGTTTGTATGCAAGTTTGCAGGTACCGGGCATCGACTTCCCTGAATTGTCAGGATGAGCGTGCCCTATCGCAATATCTCAAATGGTAAGAGAGGGGAGATAACACGGGTCCAAATCCTAACCTAAGCCATATTATTGTCCTGAAATAGTGGACAAGATTCTGTTATTCCTTCCCTTTCTAAACTCATCTAGTTGATGCGAGTTTATATCCCTGTTCTTGCATATGAATGTGGGTCCTTAGGTCCTTGTGATGCTTTTGATTTTGGTGCTTGGCGTGTTTTCTATATTTAGATTATTTAATTTGATTTAATAGTGCAATTTTAATTAAATGGAATCTTTGCTATTTTTAGCTTTGAGAGATTATTTAATTAATTGAAAATTAATTAAATGCAATTTTTAAGTTTAGTTTATTATGTGGTTGAAATATTTAATTAATGAGGATTAATTAAATATCTTCACCTTAAAATTATTTAATTGCAAATCTAACATTTGATCAATTGTAATGTATTTATTTGAGAATTAATTTATCATGTGGAAATTACTTTAGACTAAATTTTTTATTTTAATTAAATGCATTAAAGTTGCACAATCAGTAATTGTTTAAATTAAATTAATGGTATTAGTTAATTTTGGTTAAAGTGTTTCAACAAAAGCAAAGTGAAAATAGACTTGAGTTCAACTGAAATTGAACTCAAAATCAAAGTCTAAATTCATGCGAGCCCTTTTGGAGAGTGGAGTTCCAAACCCTTGCATGTGGAATGGGAATTCCTACATGTAGGAGATCTGGCTATATTTTGGAGGACACAGGTTTTGGGAGAAGAAGTCATACAAGTTGGAAGAACTACATGGGTTTTGGCTCAGAGGTTGCAATTGAAGGAATTCTTGTGGAGCTTTGATTTTTGGTTTTGCATTTGGACTTCATGGCTTCATAACATCAATGGTTGAGGTAGGGTTTTGAATACTGTTTTGCAATTTCTCTATTTGGAAAGATTGTCTTCCTCGTGCTTGCCATTTGTATGTAAAATTGAATGTTGAATTTGGTATGTCTTGTGAATTTTGGAAAGAATGTGATTAGGGTTTTGCCAAGTAGGATCATTGTTGAAATTTACTTGCATGTTTGTGAAAAGAAATCATTTTTGGATTTATATATGTATTATTAAAAATATCTAATTGGAGAAAAATTATGTGAGAAAGAACTAAGAAATATGAAATTCTACCAGTTAGGATTTGATTAGAATTCTTGATAAAATGCTTGAAATTTTACCAAATTGAAATCAGAAAATCATTTGGACAAATTAGTATTTGATTTTAGCTTATGAGAAAAAGGTTATTTTTTTAAAAATATATATATATCAATTCATACCCCAATACTCTAGGTATTGATGACATAAATAATTGTCCATCTTTTGTGTTAATAAAATTTAATATATATAAACCAAACCCTTTTTCCCAGAGTGTATTTATTTGTTTGATTTAATTGGGGTCTTGGCACAAATTTCTATGTTATGCGTCATAGTGGGAGAAGGAAAATGCAGTTTTATTAAGGTTCTTGTTTTTATCACTTTTATTCTCTGTCCAAAATTAACGCTGTTCTCCGTCCAGAATTGACGCTAGATGTGAAGTTCAGGTCTTGTTGACCCTTGGGTTAGGTGCCCTTCTCTACAGAAAAATCCATGCACTTTGTTAGCCACACCATGCATTTGGAGGGGAGAATTTTTTTATAGTTGCTTGTCTTTCCTTCCTGAGCACTACTTTTGGGGGGGCAATTTCAATGTTTTACTTCCCAAGGATAATGCCTTTATCCCTTGGTCTCTTTTGAATTTGCTGGTTCAAATTTTCTTTTTCATTGAAGACTTATCTTTGCATTAAAAAACGTGGATTTGATTTATCCACATTATCCAAAATTTGTTCCTCCTTGTTTAATGAGTTTTCTGTTTGTTTTTATGGGCCATGACTTAATGACTTAGTGGTCAATATGGCTAAAGTTTGAATGGTTATGTCTAAACAAACTAAAAACAAAAATGTTTATGCTTTGTCTCTTTATTTACAAAAGCTCCCAAAGAAACATATTTCTCTCAAACTTATTGTTTTTTTTAATTTTTATTTTAAAAGATTATGACTTGCTTGTCATAAATAAATAATTAGACCTATTCAATTTGTATGTGTAAATAAAGTTTATTTGGCATTTGTAAATGGATTTAATTAGATATTTATAAATAGAATTGATCTAAGTTTTAATAATAGATTTTTAAATTGTATTTTTACAAATCAATTTATGTGTTAGTTTTCAGCTAGAAATTTATAAATGAAATTTAATCAGAATTTATAAATGAGATTGATTTGTCTTTATTAATGAATTTAATTTAATTTAATTTTTTTTACTTATAAATAGACTTAATGGTATATTTAAAAATAGAGTTAATTTATCTATGTGTTAATTACATTTAATCTTATATGTCACTTTTTCTTTTATGTTAAGTTGATATGTGGGTTGTGTGGTTTATGGGTAATGAAGTCCTAGGGAGAAGTTGTCAAACCAGAGGTTTGGGAAGTAACTGTTATCTCATTTGAGTTTTGTTAGTATTCTATCAGAGAGGTATTTTGGGGGTTGTTTATCTATGGTACATATATGTCTTTTTATGTCATGCATTATTTTGTTGTATCGATTCAATCTTTTTGGATTCAACTTTATTTTGTGGAATCTTATGGTTATGTGAAACTCTTTGAGAGAGTGGATATGATGTTTGGTTTGAGGACCATTGTGTGTCCCTAATATCTTTTGTGGACTGCAATTTGATCAGTATACTTTTATGAGACTTATTTGATGATTGGTGACTTGTGAGCCTAGGGGAGGTTAAATAAGTGCATCTTGAGGGAGTGGCTTACAATAGGGGTCCGGGACCCAAAGTGGTCAATACCAGGGTAACCTATCATAAGTTTTGTAAATAAGTGATAACATAGTAATTAAAATTTGTAGAATTCATTAAAAAGATAACTTAGAGATTATGCTTCGCCTATGCCTTGAGTACTTGTTTAGGCTAAGGATGGGAATGAGATGATACCTAGAGAGTAGGTATGATTAGAATTCCTCATGTTCTTGAGAGGGTATTCTAGTCCACATGGGTCGTATTGAGGGTTCGGGGTCCAGAGTGGCCAATCCAGGGTAACTCAATGCTTGAGGGTCTGGGGTCCAGTGTGACCAGTCCAGGGTAACTCAGGTAGATGGCCATGTGATGACACTCCCATAGTATGTAGCCTAAGTCTCCTCCATAGTTTTCTGCTTTTTCCTCTGGTGGTGGTGTATCTTTGTTATTTCATTATTACCTGGTGGTATGTTTTGTATTTGTTCGATATTCTAGTATTTGGAGTTTTGGTAAGTGTTGGTATTTTGATGTTTATTATATTTTTTCTTTATCATTAGTGGTGGTACCTTTTGAGATAGAAAGCCTTCGGGACCCCTTTGCTTAGTTGTTTTGATTGAGTTTGTTATCCGAGTGGGGTCTGTTGTTATCTCCTCAACACGGTGGGAGTGGACCATTTAGGTTCACGAGGTCGGGTGGTAGTGATTATTTTACCATTTGAGATTCCAACGTTCGTGCGCCAGTGCTGGATGATCCCTGTAGCAGTTGTTCCTTCTTGTTCTTCTTTGGTGGAGATGTCTTCTTCTTCTTCTTCTTTTTGATCCTGTATCATTGTATCAGTTATTCAAAGTTATCATGTTGTACTTTACCTTGGATTATTGTATTACATACCTTGCGACATGTGCAGTGGATGTAAGTTATTTTGGATACCTTATGGTACCAGTTGTATTTATGTTACCTTATATGTGATGTTGCATTTATCGTTCATTTGTTCATATGAGTTTTGTAATTATATCTAATCTAAATTAATTAATTAATATTAACGTAATCTTCGTCAAGGAATCCTAGAGAGTTGTAATCTATGTAAGTTGAATATTTCATTGTATTGCTTCCGCTTTGTAAAACTTTGATGTTGTTGTTTGTTAACACTTTAGAAAAAAAATTATTTTGCAAACTTAGTTGCATGTTTAGGTTAAGTTCTCCTGGGTTCCCTGGCGGGGCATTACAAGTGTGAACTCCATTGCAAAATCCACTCCTTAGAAGAACCAGGTTTTCGTCCAGCCCTTCTGATGATCACCAAAGTCATTGGCCTCACCAATTCTCAAATGCAAAACATCCAAAATTCATAAAGAACAAAACATATGAAAATGAATTGTAAAAGCCTCCTTTTATAATGATTTGGTGAAGCTACAACAATCCTCATGGCGTAGATTCTGCAATAAGTTGGATGACTTATTATTGACTTTTAATAAAGTTCTATTATTTTATTTAAATCATTATTAATTAAATCAATTAAAATAAGTCATCCCTTTTAACATTTAATTTATTTGAATAACTTTAAAATAATTAATTTATTTCGCCAAAATTGGGGACATTACATCTCCACAATGTTTTCTATAGCTCTCTTCTTGAAACTGTTATATTCACATTTTCAAATCTGCTATAAATTGACCAAGAATCTGCCAAGACTATGATCTCAACCTTCTCATGTATATTTTCTCTATACTCATTAAATTCTTCTTATCAAATCAGCCACCTATCTTTTCATACTCTTCTCATCAAATCTATAATCTTTTCTTCGCACACTCTTCTTATTCATTATACTACTTTATTGTAGTCAGCTTACAATGCCGATTGTTATGTTTGATAATATTGGTCATTCAGCAATGTATTAATTATCCAAACTAAGTTGGTTGTCACTCTCGGGTAATTATATGTGCTTGTGTTCCTCTTGAAAACCGTCAGGTCCTTCAAATATGTTGTGTAGCATCAAGGGAGTATAATATAGTCAAAGGAAGTGGAATCCTCGGTTAACTATCTCTGATCTTCTTCTCTGTAATAATTTCATGACCAAATAAAGAGAAATTTTACTCCAGTATTTGGTATTCACTAGCATCTTTATTATTATTTCATGTATGTAATTTATCAGATATAGCAATAAACAATAAACATTTGCCGTCATTGACTTAAAAGAAATTGAGTCAGAATTGCCTGATTCATGCTCTTGGATCCCAATAAAGACGAGAAGAGGCCGCAAGGTTGTCAAGACCAAGTGATCAAGGGAACTTAAAGGATTGTAGAACAAAGAGTATGAAGAAGATTACAAGACAAAATTGAGAAAACTCTACTCGAATGATTCTAAAGTTGATGCCCTTCCCAAGAGCAAAGTAAAGGCCACAACATCAACCTAATTTGTAGTTGAGAAGAGAGGAACACCCATACCAAAGAGCTCTTGAAGAGAGATTCACAAGAAATTGCAAGAAACTTACCGCTTCCTAACAAAACATACCTTGCCGACCAAGCAAGACAATTGTCTGTACAAACGACATCGAACAAGTATGAAGAATGAAATCCTAAACTAATGAACATATTCCACCACATAGAGAACATTTCCATCCCAGTGGAACCTAGAATTGGAGGATCCGTAACAAATACCCTCGAATGGAGGGAGTACAAAAATGAATCAGAGCCCTAAATTCTCCAGAGTGTTGGGGCGTTGGAGGCAAACGTGTAGAGGATGTGTGCATGGTCGAGGGTGTAGAGAAAACATCAAAACGTAGCGGTTGAAACACTCCATCCAAGTGAGGCATACAAGGGAGTAAGCAAGCGAGAAAGATGGTGACTCCTCCAACAAGACTAAATGTGGCTTAGCAAAAACTGTCAAAGTTCATGGGGAAGGAGTCAAAAGAACCCGCAAGGCACTACAAGACGTACAAGACTATTTGGCTAGCAAGTGGTTAGGAGGACAAGGACAATTGGTTGAGAGCGTTTTCAACAATGCTATAAGGTACAACCATTGACTAGTTCCCAGAATTGGATATTTCATCCATAGCCGCTTGGGACATGCTAAAGAGGGTGTTCGAGGCCAAGATTAAACTGCTAGGTAACGACAATGATATTGTCGTTAAAATGTATAATACCAAACAACGGAAGAATGAGATGTACAAGCTTACAAATTGTAGGCTCAAGGAATTGTCGGCCAAATTGGAGAATCAGCCTACCAACAAGTTGAAGAGGTGGTTCGTTGAGGGGCTGATTCCCTCATTGCGCAAGAAAATGAAAATGGTGCCTTCATCCACATACGCCAATGTCTGCAATGGGGCGATGGACATCAAGTTTAAACAAGACAACCTCTTGAGGGAAGAGGAAGACGAACAATGATGAGAGCATTGAAGGTAGCAGCAATGAAGAACTTAAAACGGTTCAGGCCCTACAACAAGCTATGATGAGAATGATGATAGAATTGAAGGCCGAGAAAGGAACCAACAAAGAAACTAATGAATTATAGTGTATTGAATGCAAATTGAGGGGTACTCTCATCCGGGGTCCTCGCAGTATTCAGTTGTTTGTGGGAAAGATTGTAGATACCCTGACTACAATGCTTCCCCATGGGGATTTTGTGGTTGGGTTTGCTGAGAAGGTTTCCCAAGATCCTACCCAATCAGTTGTTCAGAGTCAGAGATTGGAGCCTTCTCTTGATTCTCGGATTGTTGTTGATGAGCCTCTGTCAGAGATTGGGGCATTTCACCATGTTTACATAGTGAGGAGCATTCATCATTTCTCTTTTGACCTACCGGTTGAGGACTTGGTTGTACGTCGATGTGGGTTGGCTCCTGGTTTATATCATCCGTTATGGGATGGGTTTACTCCATCTGCAGTTGATGGGGATGGTTACTGCAAGTTAGCAAGAGGTGACTTGCAAGGTCAGTACATCTAGGTTGGTTTAACAGTGGATGGATATTTGGATTACAGGAGTACACAGAGCAGACTGGTAGAGTGTGCACAGATCTTTGGTTTGTTAGATGGTTTTGAATATCCATTCTTCCTTGTTATCGATGGCTATGACTTTCATCTCTACTGGGATCCAGGTAGTGTTTGGTTTAGCATTGCAGATTGTGCGGATCACTATGGTTGGCATGATGTCAGTGTGCTTTGGTTAGCTCAGTGGATGATGGTTTCTTTGCAAGAGTTTGCAAGTGATCGCAGGGACATTACTCCATTCTACCCTTGGGATCTGGGTGGACTTGTGTGTTTTGTTTTCTGAGATTGCTTGGGGACAAGCAATTTCAGGAAGGGAGAACTGTAATGTCCCCGTTTTCAGCACATGGAATTAGCTTATTTTTGTGACCTTCATAGGCTAATCAGGATGCTGGAGGGGCTTGTGTGATAGAGCCAGTGGCAATTTCCACTCTGGAGGTCTGTGATGTCAGGATTGCTCTTCGTTTGAGTCAGATTGACAGGCTTACTATTTATATTAAGTGTTTATTTTGGGAGATCGTCATGATTGTTATTTTTAGCAGTGGCTTGTGCATTGGTATCAGTGGAGTTGTGGATTCATTTGCAGAGTTCCAGATTTGAGGGACTTACTATGTATAGTAAGTCTATTTTGGGAGATTGTTATTTTTAGCAGTGTAGTGGAGACGCAGGGTGTTGGGCGTCATGAGCATATAATAGAGTCTATTTGATGGAGCTTCGTATTATAAGTTGTTTAATAAGTTTATCTTAATAAATAACTTTATCATTTGTGTTATAATTTGAAAGTGTGTGCGAGAAGTTGCTTAAGTGAAAAGTGTATTGGAGAAGCCACACTTCATTTATTATTTAAAAGAGACTATGGAGAAATCGATTGATTCTATGACTTGGTTTTTTTTATTTTATGGTGAACATTGTTGAAGAGTTCTTTCAACTAGGGTTTGAGGAATGATTCCTCCCCTTTTCTGCACTTTGAATCACTGGTTATAGTGGTGAATTGTGCTTTGAACATCTGTGGATTAATTCTGATCTCATTGGCTGCAAATTCGGTGTTGTTGTAAACCGAATTTGTTCAACACTGTGCATTTTCAGTCAAAAACGTGACCCAAGTGCTGGTGTGTTTTCTCCTTGAGGTTCATGTAGGAATTTAGGAGGCTGCCATGTCTCATTTGGAGGCTGTGAACATTACGAGGTCACGATAATTCTTTGGGTGGCTGCATTGCGTTTAAATAAGCCACATTTCATATATGTGGGTTGTGCCAAGTATAAAGGAGGCTGCGACTGACATAGAGGAGGCTGCGACAAACATTTAGGGGTTGTATCAACTCCTGAAGCATCAGCGATAACCCAAGGAGATCACATCTCCCTTCTAAGAAGGCTGTGATCTTGATACCATGCAAGCAGCCATTGGTGTATTGGCAAAGGTACATGTCTTGGAAAAAATGTTAATTAATAACAGCAAAATAATTGCAAGTTGGCAGATTTGAATTTTGATATTTGGATTTGAAACGGGAATTGTGTTCTTAAAAGTTAGAATTCAAATGCTTATTTATATATGCTGGTAAACTTCCAAAACAGTTGCAAAATAAGTTTCCAACATAGAGCCAGCAATGCTCTTTATAGTGGTATCAAAGCGGTTTCCTGCCATCCTGTGGGGTTTGGAAATCTTGAGTTCCCATGTTTGATTTGTGAGGAATCAGTACTCTAGCTTTATTTCAATCGTGGATAAATACAGAAAACCAAGTAAATATGGAAACCAGTTGCACAGTGTGTCACGGTTCAGGAAACAAACAAGTGCCTTGGAAAACGAAATGGAGAAATTGAGGCGAACACAGGAGAGGCTAAAAGCACAACTTTCGAATCTGGCGACTGTTGACAGGGCAGCTAGTTTTATGGTTTCCTTCTTCAAAAAGTCTTCCTCACAAAGGATGCAAGAAGAGAAACGAGAGGTTTTTACAAGTAGACATCCAGAAATCTTCATGATGAATTTTCAGCAGCTACTGATCATGGCAGAGATGTTCCTATACTTAGTGGAACAATAACTAGTCCTATTTGTTCATCGGCGGGTGGAGTCTTTTTACAGGGATATGTGGATGTGCCTGTCTTGTTGGCAGATAGTGGTACTCAGTTTCAACATTCCGAGCCTATCAAAGTTAGTGACACAGGGTCTGATTTTCAAGACAACAATCCTTTATGTGAGCCTGTTGTTGATGTCGTGGATAGTGTGAGAGTGGAGGATGTTGTAGATACCACTATGGATTATGACACCTTAGATGACGATGTTATTTTTGAGGACTGCGAAGAGTATATGAGCTTTGACAGCTCTGATGCTTATGACAGCAGTCGTAGTGTTGAGTCAGTACAGCAGACAACAGTCTTTTCCTATATTGAGGATGTGGGAATGGAGCTATCCAATGATGACACTCATGATGGGAGTGTTATAGATGAGTTAGGTGACATAGATTCATGCCACAGTGTAGATGATTCATATGATGACATTGAATCACGTATGTAGCCAAAGTTAGCAAAGGGGTCTCAGTTAGACGATGTGGACACTAGCATTGTGGATACCTCTGATGTTGAGTGTGAGGATGATGTGTGTTGCAGTGAGTCTAATCTTTATATCACACATTGAGAATTGACTCAGCGTCATCATCTGATGGTGGTGGGTCCCAGGATCCTTATTTGCAGGGACTAACGCATGAGGATGGGAAAGCATATGAGTGGCAGGAGTTTGTTACAACCACGGCTTCCACTTCTTTAGATGAGGTTACTTCTTCGGTGACTCATGAGGATGACTCTACCTACCGCGAGTCATGCTTGATTTATCAGACCTTGGGGGAGGACTCTGAGTTGTTAGTGAGTGAGGATAGGTCCTAGGATCTGGATTGTCATGTGGTTACAAAGGACGAGGCAGTTGAGGATTGTCATGAGTCAGATTCAACAACAGCTTCCTCGGGGGTCAATGAGGATGAGTCTGATGTCAGTACTCAGTTGATAGATGTGTGCTCAGATTATAGTACACAGAGATACGGTGATCTTGAGGGGAGTTTTTTGGATACAGCTTCCTTCCATAGTGTGGACAGTGCAGTTAAGATTGTACATAGGAGGCCTGTTGTGCATCATGTGACTAGCCAAATGAGAGTCGACGAGAGAGACATTACTTGTACTCTCGAGCATTTTGATGTCGCTCGTCAATTGTTGGCAGTAAACTTATGGGGTGCTCCTATGGCAGTTGAGCATGGCGGTGGTTACCTTTCCCTGGCAGAGATTCATTCCTTGCAGGAGACTGTCAGGATTTTGAGACAAAACTATTTACAGATGGTAGCCGACCGAGATCACCTAGTTGAGTGGGGGAGTACGGCATATGAGGCATTGATGCTCAGAGAAGAGGAGGTGAGTGAGCTTACTCAGGAGCTCACAACGACTTCTGGGGCTTTAGAGGGCACTTAGTGGTCTCTTCAAGAGTCGCAGTTGCAGTTGGGAGAGGTGACTGTGGAGTTCGAGCGGATGCAATCTTTGCCAGCCATAGATCCAATTCAGTTGCATATAGTGGTGGTTAGTTGTGAGTTAGCTTCCACACTTGGTAGTGATGGATGTGTTGGGGACACAGTTACATCCATCCTTGAGACAAATGCAATACACATAATGGAGGTGAGTGCTTCAGTGGAGGATTGCAGAGAGACTTTTGTGGTATCAAGTTCTCCAGTTGTTAGCATGATGACAAATGGTATGGACTAGGTTGCTGAGAGGCTCGAGCTAGCAATGGTGGATTCGTTGGAAATTTGTGTGCCAGTTTCAGACACTACTCCCTTTGATTCACAGGACATGGACAGGGTATCATCTGGTTTTGGGGATGAGCTTTCAGGGTGATTTGTTTCTTTCTGCTGGAAGCAAATCTATTATTTCATCTCACACAGCTAATAGCAATAGACAGTGGGTAGTGCCACAGTTTCAGAGGCATAAGTTGTAGGTTGCAGGGGAGCAAGTTGATGCTACTTCTTACAATTTCTACTGCACAGTCTTTCATGGAGTACTTGCTTGAGAGTCCGGTTTTGCAAGAAGGGCCCTTTGAGACTTATGAGGGTACTCTCATCCGAGGGTCTCGCAGTATTCAGCTGTTAGTGGGAAAGATTGTAGATACTCTGACTACAATGCTTCCCCACGGGGATTTTGTGGTTGGATTTGCTGAGAGGGTTTCCCAGGATCCTACCCAATCAGTTGTTCAGAGTCAGAGACTGGAGCCTTCTCTTGATTCTCGTATTGTTGTTGATGAGCCTCCGTCAGAGATTGGGGCATTTCACCATGTTTACATAGTGAGGAGCGTTCATCATTTCTCTTTTGACCTACTGGTTGAGGACTAGGTTGTACGTCGGTGTGGGTTGGCTCCAGGTTTATATCATCCGTTATGGGATGAGTTTACTCCATCTGCAGTTGATGGGGATGGTTATTGCAAGTTAGCAGGTGTAATGTCCCCTTTTCGGCAATAGGCCATTTGGATACCTGATTAGTCTATCTATCCATCCGGATAGACTAATGGCTTCATTTCGGAGGATGCCAACCAGTCACAAGTTTGCGTGAGCAAATATTTATATTTTGGGCTCTGTTTCTATAGTCAGAATCACTTTATTTTATAAAGTGTTATAAAGTCACTTTATGTCTTATTATAAAGTCACTTTATGTTATAAAGTTACTTTATGTTATAAAAGTGACTTAAGTGAGCTTTTATCCCACATGGCTTAGTTGGTTGTACTTGCACTCACTTCGAGGTTATAAAAAGGAAAAGTACATCTCGGAAAAAGCACCATGATAAAATATAAAATAAAAGAAAAGTATTCTGGTTGCTTTTTTGTGACTAGTTATTTCCGAGGACGCAAACCCTTTAGGAAATCTAAAGAAATTTGGACGTAAACCTGGCTTTCTTTCTTGGGTAGATTTATTCAGAATCTACATTGGTGCAAAAGTGAGATTAGCTTTCAATTTTTATTCTGCTCTCTTGTCTTCACATTCGTTCAGTGACATTCAGTGGCATCTTCATATTTACTCCAGCTACCATACAGCAGTGAACTTCATAAGCGAAGTATTTGAAGGATTAAACAGCAATCACATTTCCAGCAACGTCTGTTTCTGGTATCAACAGTTGCCTTGTATTGATTTTGTTTGGCATCTTGGTTACGTACAGGGTCGTGGATAGAAGACAACTACAGTGGACCGCAACAGAGAATATCATCTACGGGCTGGTTAATAGATACAAGCACCCTGGTTATACTACCGACCACTCATAAACCGTGGGTTGTAAACAGCTTGAACCAGGAGGTGACGGTACACTCCAGTCGGCACGAGAGGGAGTGTAGCCATTTTGAATGTGGGAGCAACTGGAACGGACTCACAGTCAGTGACTGGCATTGAAGGTAGCACCAGTTCGCATTGGCTGGAAACGCGACTGGGGCACAGATGCTTCGGCAGTCATGGTGTGAGGAGAGAAGTGTTCGTATGGTTTAGACATGGTCAGCTCGGGATCTTGGTGAATGGCTGGAGTTGTAGACCCGTGACGACTCCCTGCAGAGAAGTGTTGTGTTACGCCCTCCTAATTTTGATTCCCTAGATGATACTTGTGGTTGTTTATGGAAACAATGGTTTTAGAATTAATTTGATGCCCTAGATGTTGAGTGCATGTTTTATTGAAACAATGGTTTATATATTTATTTATGCCCTAGATGGTATTTATTTGTTTATTTGGAATAGTGGATTCTAGTAGGGCTATGTTAATGTTGTATCTACTCAGAACAATGGTGTAGAATGTATTTGGTAAACACCCTATAACTATCATAATTATTATTATCAAATACAAAATGCAATCATTTTTGGATAATAACGGATTGACTATATTTCTTGTTTGAGTGGTCTCAGGAAAGACTCGACGTCCGAGAAAGGAGGGTAAACATCACCGGGATAGGACGTATACATGATCATGAATGTTGAACCAATTGAACTCTGTGGGGTAAGTCTTACTTGGCCATTGACCTTATCTAGATCTAGGAGATGACCTTAGAAGAGTAATATAATTGTCGCCTAACTCTAGACCTTGCCAATAGTACCTAGCACCTAGGTGTTGACATTAGTCAACCTAGAACTTTTTACGTTGGAGAATTATAATCTCCTTTGCATTGTTGTTCGGACTTTATTTAATCTCACTAGAATTTTTATTTAGATAAATAATAGTATATACAACTATTGAGTGATACACGTAATATTTATAAGAATACATATTATTGGTGAGCCATCAAAAGATGACCACAATTATATGTAAAATATAATAAAAACGTGCATATAATTATTACCATACATTGCGAGAATAAGTTATATATATAGGAATATATATAACGATCCGTATTAATTTACAACAAATATAAACTTAAATTAAAGTTAGTATTTAATTTTTAACTATTAATAATTATGTTTTGTATTTAACTTGTTAATTTTTAATTACTATTTTAACTTCCATTAACTTGGAAAGAATTCTAGAGGTTTATATTAATATGGATTATAATAATTATTTAAGAACCATATTATTATAATAAAATAAAACATAAAAAAAAGGGGAAAAAGAAAATAATAAATTAATGATTAAATTGAATTCTATTTCCTAAGTGTTAGAAGAATAATTTAATAAACTCTAATATTTATTAAAAGAGGGAGACAAGAAAAGTAATGGAGCAACTAAATAATTTAATATAACTGCATGCCTTCCACGCCAAATAACAAAGCAGGCCACGCGTTCAATAAAATGACATTTGGTGAAAATGAAATTATCTTGGAGCCAAGTGTAATAGAGGAAAAGGACAAAAGACTAAGGTGGAGGTTTTAAAAGAGGGGGGATATTTTTTTATTTTATATATACATACGGGAGGAAGGAAAAAGAAAAGGAGAAAAACAGCAACAAAGGAAGAAGGAACGGCAGCTGAGGAAGAAGGAAGAGACCAACCACCATTGAAGCTTACCTCCAGCTTCAAAACCAGAAAAAATAACCATTTCTCAGGCATGTAGTGACATATCTACTTGCAGTTTGGTTTCTTGCATACAATTTATGGAGTCTTTTAAAATTCTACATTTTCTTGCTTATATTTACCTTTGAAACTACATATTATTAAAAGAAAAATTAAAAATAATAAAGGGAAAAGATCAGCAGAAAAGAATAGAGGGTTTCTTAAAAAAAACTTACTTATATTATTCCTTAATATTTAGATCTGTTGCTGCCACAGAAAGGACTGTTGGTAGTTTCTCATTATATAATGGAGGAATAGTTTTCCAGAATGTAAAAAAATTAAACTATGTAAGTTTGTTTGTATACTGTTAAAAATTTAAAAAGGAATTTAAAAATTAAATTTACCAGCATATGAAAGGAGGATAGCTGTACATTTCCAGCACTTGGGTAGGTGTTGAAATTGTTCATTTCATCATTATTTTTAAAATAATGGTTAACTGTACATTTCCAGCACTTGGGAAGGTGTTTGGAATTGTTCAATTCATCTTCATTTTTCAAATAATGATAAACTGTACAGTTCCAGCACTTGGAAAGGTGTTTGGATTGACCTTTTAATTAGCATTTAAATGATGTTATAAATGTTCTGTTATTAATATTGAAATTGGGGCTTATTAATTAATGTTGTTTAATGATTACTGTTATCTGCAGCATTAGAAGTGTGTTCAGAAAATGTTTTGTTATTACTAATAGAATCTAGGCTGGGAATGTATTTCCTACACTGGAATAATAACAATGTACATAAATAATAATAGGAGCAAAATAATAGGTGTTACCCATAATTAGTTTATATATGAGAAAGAAATACAAAACATAACACAAAGGGCAGGTATTTAAATTCATACTGCATCAAGTTAAATTATGTCATTTCCTTAAATTCTATACTAAGAGTTAGAGCCATAGATATTTATACTAAGTACACCACATTAACCAAAATACAAAGATGAATCAATTAATTAGGGTGGAATCCTATTTGCAAAATGGCTAGGGTGTAAAGGAAGAGAGCTTATAACTTCCACGACACCAGTGCTAGGAAGCAAGGAAAGGATACTCTATGATTATTAAACTTTAGGCTTACTTAAAAGGAAGAGGATTTTCCCTATTTTATAGTAAATGTGAAACAAACCTGACTAGGGTGAATAATTGGCCACATGATTAAACACGCTTGCACTAGTAAAACCTTGCCCAAGGTACACTATGAATTAGTGGTAGTCAATTTGTTGGTACCCGATACCAATTGAGTCAGTGGTCATGCTAGTTAGGAGTACCTATAGTGTATGATCGGCTCACTACGTAGGAACCAACCACCAGAAGTCATCCGATTTAACCTCATGATCATGTATGCGCCCCTGCGGAGGGCCGGGCTCACTTCAAGTAGGAAGAGAGCAAGGGGGATCAGTAGATCCGAGGATGGGTGGTAAAACGCCCTGGTGATGTTTTTCCTCCTAAGAAGCATGGGAATAAAGAGAGAGATAAAGATGAAAATTCAAAACTTGGATACAGTAAGATTCTTATAACCCATTTTGCAATTCAATTTAAATTAAACCAAGTATCATGATTAGCTAACAATTGTACTTGTACTTCTTTTTCATCTTGTTCTTACAGATTAAGTTCTATCTATTTTCTTATCAAAAAAAAATATATATTCCATTTTAATAAAGTCTTTAAATGTTTATGCATATTTATTTGTTTCGTCGGTTAATTCTTGTAAAATACTTTTATTTCAATTCTGGTCGTTACATGTTGGAGCAGGCATCTCAAGTCTGCAGCGACACCTTCATTCCATCCCATTCTGGTGTTTGTAGTTGGTTCATTTTATTTCTCTACTGGCAGTTTATTGTGTTTTTAAATAAATGAATAAGTATAAACCTATATGCATACACACACACAGATATATATATATGTGTGTGTGTGTGTGTGTGTGTGTGTGTGAGTGTGTGTAAACCCATATTTGTGTATACACGTATATATACAAATATGTATTTACATATGTATATATATATATATACAAATACATGCAGTACACGTAAATAAGCATATAAGTACAAATAAACAAGCATACATACAAAGAACAAATATATATATATATATATATATATATATATCATTTATTATATATATTGTTTGCATATTAGTGCTTATTTATTTCCTCTTTTGCACATTTAGTTGTTTGTATATGTATACATATATAATTTATATGCTATTGGGTACATGTATGTGCATGTATATACACGTATTTATATATCTATACCTATGTATATATACATATATATATACATATACATATGTGTGTGTATATATATATTTTTCATTTCTTCTTATATATATGCAACTGTATAGTTGCGCATATAGTTGCATATACTTTATACTTGCATGCACGTATATAGGTGCTTAGATTCATATATGTACTCAATTGGATGTATATAGTTTTCATTTCATTTTTTAGCTCATACCTTTGTTTTGCTTTCATTTCCTTCACCGTCGTTTACTTTCTTCATTTTTTTTATTTTCTTAGCTATGCTTATATTTCAAATATATTATTTCTTAATTATTCTCTCACTTATTTTTCATTTCACCAATTGGATTTATTGGGTGGTCTTTTCAAAAAAAAAAATTGTGGTTTTAGTGCCTTTTTTCTTTTCTTTTTCTTGTCTTCATTGGTTAGCGTGTGATCTCTTCCCCTTCCCTTCTTATTTCTCTTGTGAGAGGTTGAGTCTGCATATTTACTTTTCATCCTTGCACTTTCTCATCCTGATGATGGATCACAGAGTGTGATCCGAAACGTTGATGCTAAAAACACATACACAATCGAATCCAGAAATTTACTTTGCAATTACCAATGGATTGTGGAAATCTGATGTTGTTAATTTATCATTTGTGTTATAATTTGAAAGTGTGTGCAAGAAGTTTCTTAAGTGAAAAGTGTATTGGAGAAGCTACACTTCATTTATTATTTAAAAGAGACTATGGAGAAATCGATTGACTCTATGACTTGGTTTTTTTATTTTATGGTGAACATTGTTGAAGAGTTCTTTCAACTAGGGTTTGAGGAATGATTCCTCCCCTTTTCTGAACTTTGAATCATTGGTTATAGTGGTGAATTGTGCTTTGAACATCTGTGGATTAATTCTGATCTCATTGGCTGCAAATTCGGTGCTCTTGTAAACCGAATTTGTTCAATACTGTACATTTTCAGTCAAAAACGTGACCCAAGTGCTGGTGCGTTTTCTCCTTGAGGTTCATGTAGGAATTTAGGAGGCTGCCATGTCTTATTTGGAGGTTGTGAACATTACGAGGTCACGATAATTCTTTGGGTGGCTGCATTGTGTTTAAATAAGCCACGTTTCATATATGTGGGTTGTGCCAAGTATAAAGGATGCTGCGACTGACATAGAGGAGGCTGCGACAAACATTTGGGGGCTGCATCAACTCCTTAAGCATCAGCGATAACCTAAGGAGATCATGTCTCCCTTCTAAGAAGGCTGCGATCTTGATACCATGCAAGCCGCCATTGGTGTATTGGCAAAGGTACATGTTGTCTTGGAAAAAATATTAATTAATAACAGCAAAATAATTGCAAGTTGGCCAATTTGAATTTTGGTATCTGGATTTGAAACTGGAATTGTGTTCTTAAAAGTTAGAATTCAATTGCTTATTTATATATGCCGGTAAACTTGCAAAACAATTTTGTTTTAAAAACAAGTTTCCAACATAGAGCCAACAAGGCTCTTTATAAATTTCATAGTTATCCTGTAGGAAAAGAATGTGTATAGCATGCTTCTTGGGAGTGGTTGGTTGATCACTACCAAGGCAATCCACAAATGGAATTGGAATACACTCTCGATTGTGAGTAGAGGGAGGAAGTACATTATCGACCTAAGGAATCGAGCGGTGAACAAGGATCTGGTATCCTCCGAGTCAAAGTGTGAAGATGGAGAATGTGGTATCAATGAAGGAAAGGTATGGAACCAAACAATGAAAACTGTTCTAATTATTAAACGAGTTCTTCGAATGGACTATTTCACTAGCAAATGGAGGACTATGAGGTATTCCCATCAACATGTAATTTCCTTGAAGCCACAACCCTCTATAAAATGAAACTGATGAAAGAGTGTAAAGTTATGGACGATAAATCTGACAGTATGAAGAGCATAATATGTAATATGGAGCATGTAAGGGATTGTCAAGGGAAATCTACTTCACCGTAAATTCAAAGGAAAAGAAAGGGAATTGAGAAGGATGTAAAATGGAAAGCAAGCATTGTTTAAAACAGACTCTTGGTAAATTTATAAATCCTATTAAGATAATATCTTTAATATCTTTATTAAGATATTATCTCCTTAGTTAAATACTTTCTATAATGGTCAACTACTTGTTTGTAGTCCGTCTTTCAGTCTAGATAGGAATGTTTCCTATCCTGTCTCTTTCATCTTCAGTCCAGATAGGAATGTTTCCTATCCTGTCTTCAGTTTTGTTTCTAATTTCGTCTTCAGTCTACGTTGTTTCTTTTAGAAACAACGTCCTTGTAATTCTTTATAAGGAACTCATTTGTTCCTCTGTTCATCAATCAATCATCCGGAAATCCGTTAATCTGTCAATTCTTGAATCTTGTAACATGGTATCAGAGCCATTACTTTAAATTTTTTCGAAAAATTTATAGTTTCTTTCGAAATTATTTGCTCAAATTTTTTGAATAAATTTCTGTTTATTCTCACATTGTGGGATTTGCTGCTGCTCACATCTGGGGTTTGTGAGTTTGGCCAGTTCTTGGCCTTGTTCAGCCACGTTTTTCTGCAAATCTGCCATTAATTTTTGGAGTTTTTTTTGCAGCAGGCTGTTTTTTTTGAAACCCTAATTTTTTGGGCTCGAAATTTTTTCCTGATTACAGATTCTTGGTGGGTTTTTCGAGAGATCAACTGGGTTGTTGTCGGTTTTTTCTGGGTGCCTCAATTTTTGTGCCTTGATTTTTGAGCCAACAGATCCAGATTTTGACAGCATATTCTTTTTGGGTTTTTCGAGCTCTCTTCTAGGTACTTCTCAATTTTTTCTGGGTCTTCCAATTTTTTGCTTCGAAGTACATGTCAGCCTCTTTTCTATATCTTCGTTTTTCGTGCATTAGGAAACGTGCAAGATGGCATCACTAACTAATCTGATGTTGGAGGGCAGTCAATAATTCAACGACAAATATTATTTGAAGGGTTTATATTTTTCCCTAAAAAATTATCTGTGTTTGGTTTTGATTGATTTTTCACCTCAAAAATCATGTTGGGTTTTGATCAATTTTTCACCTAAAAAATTGTGCTGGGTTTGTTGATTTTCTCCTCAAAAATCATTTCATGTTTGTAATACGCAAGGTTGCGTGAGATTTTGGGTTTTTACCGTTTTTTCCACAAAAATGAAGTTTTGTAATTGTAGTCTGTTTTGAGTCATAGCACTCTTCTGGCAAAGCTTCTTGGTTTCAACATTCTGTAGATCTAGGGAGGGTCTCAGTTATCACAGAATGTTCCGACATCCGTACATTGACCATTAAGGGAGGGTATTAAGATAATATCTTTAATATCTTTATTAAGATATTATCTCCTTAGTTAAATACTTTCTATAATGGTCAACTACTTGTTTGTAGTCCGTCTTTCAGTCTAGATAGGAATGTTTCCTATCCTGTCTCTTTCGTCTTCAGTCTAGATAGGAATGTTTCCTATCCTGTCTTCAGTTTTGTTTCTAATTTCGTCTTCAGTCCAGATAGGAATGCTTCCTATCCTGTCTTCAGTTTTGTTTCTAATTTCGTCTTCAGTCTACGTTGTTTCTTTTAGAAACGTCCTTGTAATTCTTTATAAGGAACTCATTTGTTCCTCTATTCATCAATCAATCATCCGGAAATCCGTTAATCTGCCAATTCTTGAATCTTGTAACAAATCCCTCGCTCAGTGAGGGTATGTTTTTTATGGCAAAAGTGGAAGGCAACCTTGGTAGGATTTTACCTTGTTAGGAACTCATTAGTACAAAGAGGAAAGGGCAAAATCATTCTTGCACTAGTTCGTATGAAGTAGAAGCAAAGTGAATACTATACCAAACGTTGGAGCAACCACCCTATGCTGCCTCTACTAACTCTATATGATGTACGGTCCAACCATTTTGTGCACCATACGACACTGTCTCTATGGTGGCTAGGGGTTTGTTTTTAAGTGTAGCATTCCATATGACACATCTGTACGACACATCCATATGGTACTTGCAACCTCACTACACTTTATGGCACCTTTGTATGGCATCACCATCATTTACGACACTTGCATCATCATGTCTAGAAGCTCAACATCTTATCGCAATGTTACTTTTGTCAAGCTTACCTTGTATGTTGTATGGACCTTCTAGCCGTACAACTGCAATCACCATACAGCCCTATCCTTCTAGCCATACTTCTTACGCGCTATGCATCAATGTTATTTATGTACTCAATGCGGGATATACTTCAAACTGTACATAATTCTTTGTCTCATCATGTCATACATCATACAAATACCTTGATGCCACCCTTTCATACAACAAAAACAATTGTTTGAGTTCCAGTACTTTGTTTGGCAAGTAAGTTGATGTATACTTGTCATCTAGAAGAGGACTTCTTTTTGGGGAATGATGTAGTCATCATACAATGCCTATTGTTATGTTTGATAATACTGGTTATTTGGCAATGTATTTATTAATTGTCTGTTTTAAGTTGGTTGTCACTCTCAGGAAGTTATATGTGTCGGTTGGTTTGCGGTTGTGCTCCTCTTGGAAACTGTCCACTCCTTTAAATATGTTGTGTATCATCAAGGAAGGGAACACGGTATAGTCGGAGGAAGTAGAATCCTTGGCCAACCATCTCTAGTGTTCTTCTCTGTAAAATAATTTCATGAGCAAATACAGAAATATTTTACTCCTATATCTGGTATGCTTTGCCATCTTTATTATTATTTCATGTATCTAATTTATCAGATATAGCAGTAAACATTTATCATACCTCTTCACCCAAGAAATGCATCTAGTCACTTTTGCAAACTGTCTTTGAATGCTTTTGCTATCTTTATAAACACAAGTATGTTATACCTTCACATATCCTACTTGTCTCTCTTCTCAAATCTGGACTTATATACTTTTAAATCTGTAAGTTATATTATTTTTCGGCACACTTCTATCTCCATTCACCATCATACATTTGCACCTTCAAAGATATGTCTTTAATCTAAATGACATGTCTCTTCATAAATGAAGAGCATTCAAAAGAGGTGAATTCCACAAAGAAAAGTCGACCTCAAAAAATATATTCATTCATCTTTAATACAAAATGCATCACAACTTAACGCCCACCATAAGTAATTATGTGTCACTTTAAGAGATCACACCATTTCATGAGGTTACTCCATTCTAAGCACTGCCTTAATCATTCATTCAGCACTTGTTAATCAAACAAATCTGCTCTTTATACAAGCGTTGCTTTTTACAACACGTTATTGTTGCTTGATTGCCGCCACTTCTAAATGCTAATCAATCCCTTCTAATCAATGTCCTACATTTGAGAATTAATTACTATCATGAATTTAGTCTAAGTTCTGAAGAGCACACGATTATACTGAGAGGGGGGGGTGAATCAGTATAATAACAATTTTTAACTTTTTTGAAAAAAACTTTATTCAAACGTAACTTTAATTTACTTGAAAATAAACAATTGTGCACATAGACAATAATTCTCCAAATAGTTTATTTTATTTATATAATAATGTTCTTTTACAATTTATGTGAGCACCAACCCACTGGAAGCACCAACCCCCAAACGCTGTTTTGTGAGCACCAACCCACTGGAAGCACCAACCTCCAAACGCTGTTCTGTGAGCACCAACCCACTGCAAGCACCAACCTCCAAACGCTGTTCTGTGAGCACCAACCCACTATCTGAAGGCACCAACCTTGAAGCAAAGCACCTACTTCACTTCTGAATATAATTCTGAATTTCCACCTTTACATAGTTGCTTATTCAACTTGATGATGGATGCAATCTGCTCTTTTAAGTCAGCCAATATTTCCCTTTAAAGATCTGAATATATAATTCTGTAATTTTTTTTTCTCCTTTATTCTATTGCTGTTCTTCTTTTTATTTTCAAAAATATTTCTTATATCACTGTATATTCTGAATATATAAACCTTGAATTCTTATCTCTTTCCCTGCTCTTCTTTTCTATTTACTCCATGCTGACTTGTTTTTTCATTCTCAAAAATAATTGATATATATATATTATATCTTCTTGTTAAAGGTTGTGTCTTTACAAAGATCACACCTTTTCATAGATGTCTCTTAAAATAAAAATAATAATATTAACTTAAAAAAGTTAACATCTTTTTTTAATCATATTAATTAATACCTTTTTAATATCCTTGAACCTTTTGATAATATGTATTTTGATTTAAAAACAAAATACCATGAATGTCGTAAGTCTTATATATACTTATAATATTTATCTTCCTCCCTTTAAAATAATCAATGAAACTTTAAATATATCGGTGCTAATATAGTATCGATCCTCTGCCGTACGCATTAACTCCAAAACCGCTGATATTACCTTCAACCACATTATAACCTTTGATAATAACTCTGCATAACACTTTCGCTGTTATTCAAATCAATCTTCGATATAATAATAATATATACTGCTGTCGATATATTATTATAATAAAACCTTTGATAATATGAAAACACTGATTTAAAAGCTTCGACATTAATCTTTTGATAAACCATTTATTTTGACGCCATCTCCCCTGTTATCAAATAATGATATATATATATTCAACAGCCGTTAGCAATTGTTTTCAAAAAAATGTTTATCGTTTCGATCATCTTCATAATTTGAACTTTGCATATATTGTCATGAGTATTTTCTGAATATTTTGTTGCTGTATATAAACCTTTATATTTTGCACTTGTTGCATATCGGGTTCTACTTATTTGTTTGTTGCCGTGAGTGTCTTTAACAATGTTGCCAGTGTTGTTCTTTTTATAACAGTCTGTATACATCTGCACTTACTTAATATATACATTTGCACTATATACATATACGTTCTCATCTGAATACTTTGCTCTATTCATTACGTCTTTAATGCTGCATATGATTGTTTAAATACTGCATTATATGACTTCTATCTTCGATGATGTCGTTGATGGTTTGTGTGTATTTCATTATGTCTCTGCTGCTCTGTTCATATGTTCTGTATGTGCTGTACGTATATACTATGTTCATACATATGTTCTATACATATGTTCTGAATACATCACATATATTTTGCCATTGTGCAAGTATACATGGTTCAAACTTAATTGCTGTGTATATGATACGCTATGTATCGGGTATATCTTATTTATGCTAATTACCTGTGTATCTCAATTATTATTGTATACATATTTGCTGTTTCATATGTATCTCTGTGTATTCTCTGTTCACCATACGTTTCATTCTATCATTGATATTCTCTGTTCTCTTAAAAACTTTGATAATACTTTCAATATATAATATATCTCTTTTATGTTGACGGTATCCATTTAAAATATGAATTTGGTATGCATATCCTCTGTTCTTGAATACAATCATTATTGCTTGTAACTGCTTAATGTTAATTGTTGTCTTTAGTTTATATATGTAAACCCATAATATAACTTTTTCTTTGGTATCTTTGCATCCTCAGCTCTTCTAGGCATTTGTGTATGACATCTATCTTTGTTAATTACAATGCCTTCAATATCATTCAACCTTGCACTGATCTGATCATCATGCCATAAATAGAAACAATCCCGTGCCTTCACTTTGACATCAATGACAACTTTGTTCATCAAGTTCATCACTGTTACTATCTTTTTCTTTTTTACATCAGCGACTAATCCTTTTCTTGATCCCTTCCTTGTGTTATGTGTATACTCAAACAAAATCACCACCTTAATATGAATTGCATCTCTTAAAACATGTTAATAACTGCATCTCTTTATAATCAACGTCTTTGCAAAATGTTTTATACTTTAAATTGCTGCATAACTTACTCCCATCATTGCTCCTTCAATGTATTGTTTATATCGCTGTGCATTATAAACTTTTATTTCTGTTTGTTGCTGCTTTTCTTGATGTGCATTATAATCTTTCATCTGTGTTTGTCACTGCTTGTCTTTATCATCATCAAACCTCTCAATCGCTGCTGATTGGATAATAAACTTGCTACCTTCGTAAACATAAGTGCTATAGTAGCTTGTGACTGCCCACTTACTTTGAAAGTGCTCATACTGCATTATCACATGGGCCCAACATGGGAAGACTGCCTCCATAAATTCATTAATAGCCGACACAAATTCTTACTACATCAAACCTATGGATTCGCAATCTTAGATATAAAGGATTCTTAAGGCTCTGCTTATTATTGTACGACACTTTACTGTCATAGGGAACATCCTTTGAAGATTTATGCAATATATAACTCCAGCTTTCCAAATGCAATCCCAATGCACTATACTCTCAAGTTTTCTACTTCCATCTGTCACAACCATATTAACCTGACCAATTATAGACTATTGACATCAATGACAATCTCAAACAATGAATTCCTTTGACATTAATGATAGGAGTCCCATTTATATGGCTTTGACATCAATGACAATATTTCCAACAGAACATATCACAGCAAATCGACCTCCATAGCCATACCCAAAGCAAATCGAACCCGAATCCAGGACTAAGGGGTACCAAAACAGTAACTTAGCAATTGATGTGCAAGCTTAATTTAATCATGAAATTTAAAAAAAGTTAATCCCCAGTTTCCATGAGGATGCATCCCCCTCAAAAAAACCCATGTCCCCAATGTTGTTTTTTTTCAATCAGATTAATAAGAAAGCAGAATTCTAAATTAATTAACACAAAATACACCAAGGTACCCTGGGTAAACCTTCAACCTTGAAGATGAAAAACCCAGCAAAGAATCTCTGAATATAATTATCAAAATGTTCAAGGTCTGATTACAATTTGTCAAGATCAATGTATGATCGATCTTCAATTGATTACTACTTCAATATTAAGTTAATGTATGTATACATCTGATGGCTGCAAGTATATATAACAATCTGTGATCAATTCAATGTAAGTCTTCGATCTATTATACTGATATATATATATATATATATATAATCCTTTGCAATATATTTATCTTCAGTAATGTATATATAACCTCCGATATATACTGTGATCTGTATATCCTCTGCGATATAATATATGCTGCAATCTGTATATGTATATCCTCTGCAATATAATATATGCTGTGATCTCAATGCTATTGCCTCCAATTGCTATCAATCTGAATGATGTGTGTACTGCGGTAGTTTGGGAGACATATTGATTTGCGCCTTATCCCTGTGCGTAGGAATGGATCACATCCATTCACAATAGAAGGTTATCGTGCCTCTTTATCTTGCACCTCTTCATTTGAGATAACCGCAACTTATTTAACGCTAATCATAATCTCCAGATCGTTACTTTTAGTAAGTGGTAATCACAACTTGTTTAGTCGATATATATATATACATATCCGATTGCTAGTAATCGGTTCTGACGATCAGATATTGTCCTCCTGACGCTAACTTCAACACCCAATAGGGGGATGTTTCCAAGACTTGGGGACTTGGGGGAAACGTCCCCCCACAGCACCACCACCCCTGCCACCTCTGTCAGGGATGTTGTCGAGTTGCTATTTTGCACATGCCATTACATGCTAATTGCAACCTTTAACCTTGTGAAAATAAGGTTTACTTTCATGGGGCACTAGTAAATATGTTATATTGCAGATTTTGCCTTGAAGATTTCAATTCACCTCAATTTGTATATCAACGCTGCCCCCCAACTAATGTTCCCCCGATGTTCCCCCATCATCCCCAAATTCAATCCCTTGGTCCCCCCCGTCCCTAAAACCCCTCCCCGTGTCCCCTTGTCAAGAAACTCCATGGAACTATGTATTATAGTGAGCTAGAAAGCTACCTGATGCTAAAGTTCATTAACAAAAATATTATGAAGTGAACTGGACAGAAAAAATGGAATGAGGAAGCGCATCTAATTTCAGAATTCGGAAAGATGGCGTTGATAAATCAAATTCACATGCAGAAAACATATAGAGAATGAACCATAAGCTATTATGCAGACAGATTATAAACGGCCCTTATTCTTTCAAATTCACTTACAACTTTATGTCATACCCTACCTCACATTTTCTACTTCCTAATTAAATTTTACACAGGCAATATCTTCAATACCCTCCCTACTAATCATCTCTGACAATGCAAATCTTGAAATGACACCATCACCACTGGCGTTGCATTTTCTACCATGTTCTATATCCACACATGATGCAAAACCCTGTCATATCACCTACCTCGGAAAACAAAAGCCCAGCTAGGTCCTATTACACAGTCAAAACGCAGTCAAATTTTCTCAGCCAAACCCTCCAAAATCTGGTAATCCAAAACTCCCTTGCACACACACATATTGTTGGATTAGCTGTCATTGATGTCAAAATCATGTAGAAAAAAAGAATTCATTGTTAAAGACCGATGGCAACCACAGTGTGTCAGGTAAAGAAACTTTAGAAGTGATGAGGAATCAAATGTTATAAGTTAATAAAATTAAGATATCAAATGAAGGCCAACCTGCAAAATTGCAGCAACAACATTAGGATGAAATCTATGTTTTTCAAAGATGGCCAACTCCTTCATGATTTTCCTTAAGGGCCAACCCTTGGTGATGATTGCCACCATCAAAAAGGGAAATAAAAGCTAATATCAGTTTATTTTTATATAGTGGCTGACTTCTAAGAGAGGTAAACACAAATTAAAATAGAGTCTAAATTATTTATGAAAGAGGCCGAACTCTTTGGAAGTGACTACTCCCTTATGAAGAGGTATATGGGTGGGTATAAAAGAGAGATGGTGAGTTATAGAAAAATAAATAAAAAATAAAAAAATGAGAAGTGTCACTGTTATTCAGAACTGATTAGAAGAGCAGAAACAACATTATGAAGAGCAGTGATCATTTATGGGCAGCAATGAAGATAACATAAATCCAATAGGAATGGCGTGATTTTACTGTTGGGGCTGCAATGTCAGGAGCCAGCTGGGGATTTCAGGTAGGTGGAATGTCAACGGCAGGTTCAGGGACAACAAATTTTGAAATCAAATTTCCAACAAAACCAGGAAACTTTCCAAAAAAAAACAAAAATCAGAAAAAATACCAAAAAATCAGAATTTTGCAATCACTAGTTCGGGGGTGGGTCATTTCAGGCAAGCATCATATAACAACAAGTAGGTATGCTGCAACTTATCTATGAATTAATACTGATTTAAAGAATATTATGTCTGAACCCTATGAGGGATAAGGAATCCTCATATGGTCTAATATATATATATATATATATATATATATATATAGAAAGAGAGATACTCATAATACACAAGATAATAATATATATCCTATTTCTTAATCTCTTGCAATAGCCCCTTTTGAGGATAAGTTGGTTGTAGGGAATGGCTGGAATAATTCCTCACAAGGTGGGAGAATCCCAAGAGAAGCCAAGGCATATATTCAGAAACCTTGAGGGCATAGTCCCAAAATGGGTTTGAATGTGTTCTAAAAACTTTGAGGGAATTCACTTGCAGATTGGTATCCAAACACCCTATGACAAGTACTCCTTGACCTCCTTAGGGTTGAGTTTGGAGAGAAGTAAGAAAGTGGGCTTAAATATGTAAACTGTCAAATGTATTATGAATCCTTAATTGATGTATGCAATCCAAACCCTAGTTAGGAATTTTAAGGTAAATCAAGTGAAGTCCTAGTTGGGGACATTACAGTTATGAGGGATCTATCCCAAGGAAGTTGATGCTATAATTGAGCGTAGGGATATAATTGATAATGTCAATAGCGGTTGTGAAAACCTTGAGGACCCCCACTCAAATATGTCTACTACCCTACTTGTTCCAAGGAAGACTGAGTTTCCCAAGTGATCTCTTTTTTATGTTGCTTTTCCTTATAATGTGGGTCCTTCAAATTGATGTTAACCTTTCAATGGGTCCTTGTAGGGAATTTGATCCTGATATGTGACTTCCTTCATTGATCCTTCGTGCTTTGATTTTAGCTGTCTACGGAATGATGGGTTTTGTGTGGCCTCTATTTTGCTATGTATTGGTGAAGAGTTTACCACAATATGAAAAGAAATTTCTTGGAACAAAAATTAAATGAAATAATATCTATCCCAAGGAAGTTGATGCTATAATTGAGCATCGACTGCAGGATATGATTGCTGATGTCAGTAGCATTTGTGAAAACCTTGAGGACCTTCAGCCAAATATGCCTCCTACCCTACTCATTTCAAGGGAGACTAAGCCTCCCAAGTGATCTCTTTTTTTATATTGTTTTTCCTTGTAATGTGGGTCCTTGAAACTGATGTTAACCTTGCGATGGGTCCTTGTAGGGAATTTTATTCTGATATGTGACTTCCCTGCATAACCCTTCATGCTTTGGTTTGAGCTGTCTGTGGAATGATGAGTTTTATGTGGCCTCTATTTTGCTATGTATTGGTGAAGATTTTAATGCAATACTAAAAGAAAGTTCTTGAAAATTTTTAAATGAATTCAAGCCATAAAAGACCTATAGAGCTGAGAATCAAATACAATGGTTCTGGTTTTTATCTAGGCTAGGCTCACTATATTATATTTGATAATTATGATGATATCAACATTAAATAAATATTTGCGTTTCTGGATTTGATTGTGTGTGTGTTTTTAGCTAGGCTAGGCTCACTATATTATATTTGATAATTATGATGATATCAACATTACATGATAAGGTTATGATTATGGTGTTGAAGTAAACTAAATATTATGTTTATTTTCTTTTTATGATCATAGCAACAAGATTTTTAATGTTTGATAGGTTTGAGAAGGTAAAGGACTTGCTAAAGATTGGAATTTCATAAAGGTTCAGAAAGGGTCAAAGGTAATATAAGATGGAAAATTATGCAAAAAATTCACTAGCCATTGCAAGCAGCATTTCAAAAAACCACATAAATTATGCAAAAATTCAATAGCTATTGCTCACAGCATTTTGAAATACCATATGATCTAATTCAAGATCATTAATACAAGTACTACCAATATACCAATCAAATAAAATGGCAATAACACCACTATTCACTACATCTATTATGGCCTGGTGTATGCATTATTCGTCACCACTTATTGAACTACTAGTTTGTTATGATCCCTGACACTATTTGACAAAGAGATTTTAGCATCTAATGCAGAAAGATGGTTTACAGACTCGGTGAGTACTCGCCTAGTCTGTGAGTATTTGCAGCAAAATAACCCTCCCAAGTGGCTTGTGAGTTTACTAGCACCTACTCAATCAGAAAACTGACCAAAAAATTCCTGATAACTCACTAGATTTGCCAAAATCTTGCAAGATAACTTGTGGACATGGTCAAAGGCAGTAAAACAAAGGTTTGACGTGATTTTACATGCGATTTTCACGTGGTAAAAGCGCAATTTCAAAGAGATTTTTCTCTTTAATCTTTTTTTTACAGAGATATAAAAATAAATAAACATAGAGAGATCTCTTAAAAAAATTATTGTTTCATAAGGTTAAAAAATAAGTTTTAAAAAAATTGCATACTTTCAAATCATATTTACAAGTTATAAAACATTCCATACATTTCAGAACATTTGCGGTGAACTCAGATTGAAAAATTAAATTTCAATTACAATATTCTAATTTATTAGTGATCATATATATTATTGAATATTCATTGTTTTAAGTTTTTAATTATTAGGATCAAAGTATATTCATATATGATAAATTAATTATTAAAATTAAAGATATATGATTCAAATATAGTTTTTTATATTTTAAAATTGAAGTTTTTAAAATTTGGAACTCACATTAATTATTGTGTATATATTATTTATATGTAGTAATATATATTGAAAATTAAAATTGTTTTTATATTTATAAATTGAACTCATATATATAATAAATATAGTAAAGATTATTTACAATTTTATTACAGCTTTAGTTCAACGCTCATGTTATTATTTTTGTTGCTATGTAGTAGGTTGATTTATAATCACAAAATCACAATGGCATCAGGATCTGCATCTGCTTTGAACACTGCAAGTGCAAGTGCAAGTCAATCTGTTGGACGGAAAACACCCAATAGTCATGACCCCACTTGGAAACCTAGCATAATGGGATCAATACTAGGGACTGTTATTTGTACTTGGTGTGACTGTTATTTGTACTTGGTGCGCAGAGAAGCATAGTGGAGGCATCAATCACCTCAAGTACCATCTTGCAGGCATTACTTGTCGTGATGACAAACCATGCAAAAAAAATTAAAATGTCCTGAAGAGGTCACACAAGAGATGATAGCCCTCCTTGCAGCAGCCATACAAGAAGTCATAGCACCTACTTTGTCAACGACAACTAAGGTGAATGTGCAACATATTGTTGGCTCTAGTCACAGTCCACGTGTATGTGGCTGACCTTCCTCCAGTTCAACTAAATTCAATTATTTTACACCTAGAAATGAACCAAGATCCCAACCTTCATTGGAAGCTACTGGGTGGAATAGGAAGGAGCACAAGTAGAGAAGGCTTGTGCAAATTTTTGGTATTATAACAACATTCCCTTCAACGTGGCAAGGAGTCCATATTAAGAGAGTTTGGCGAAAATATTTAGAGTTGCAAGCAAAGGGTTCAAGGCCCCTAATCCAAGAGATATATGTAGTAAATTGCTCCAAGAAGCTCTTGTAGATGCAAAAGAAATTGTTGAAGCTGAAAAGAAGCAATGGCAAAGATAGGGATGCTCAATTCTTTCAGATGGCTGGACAGATGGAGCAAACTGCACTCTTATCAATTTTATAGTGGTTTCAAATGGTGTGATGGTTTTTCTTAAGTCATTTTGATGCCTCTAACATAATAAAAAATGCAGAAAATTTGAGTTTGATGTTGGAGGAGGGTTTTTTAGAGGTGGGCATAGAAAATGTTGCCCAAATTGTTACTAACAATGCAGCAACATATGTGGCAGCTGGAAGGTTGCTTCAAGAGAGCCATCCAACACTTTTTCAGAACCCTTGTACAGTTCATTGACTTGACCTTCTTTTAAAGGACACAGGCAAAATTGATTGGGTGAAACCAATTGTAGAAGAAGCAAGAGATATAACAAAACATATATAATCACCCGTGAGTTAATCAATTAATGAGAGAGCACACCAAGGGCAAAGAACTTGTGCGATTAGGAGCTACAAGGTTTGAAACAAATTTCCTAACGTTGCAAAGCATTACTAGTTTATTGACTCCCTTGAAGTAGATGTTTGTGAATCAACCATGGATAGACTCAACTTACTCAAAGAAGGTTGATGGAGAAAAGACTGCAAAAATATTTTTATGGTGAATTTGCAACTAGAGCATTAGAGATTGTCAAGGTAACTTCAACTTAATTTAATTTTCAAATTGAATCCTTTATTTTTATTTTAAACTTTAGAAGTATTTTGTTTCATTGCAAGTTGTAATTTAAATTTGTTTCTACTTTTTTTTTGCAGGGGAGTTGTTGGTGAGGGTCTTGCGCTTGGTGGATTGCAAGAAAAATGTGATGGAATATCTTTATGAGGCAATGGATAAGGCCAAAGAGGCCATCCAACACTATTGAAGGGTGGATGCAAATAGATATGCCCCTATTTGGGACATCATTGATCAAAGGTGGATTAATCAACTCCACCAACCCATACATGCTGCGGTACTTTCTCAACCTCAAGTTATATTTCTCTAATAGCTTCACAGATGCTAGAGGGCAGATGCTAGAGGGCAGATGCTAGAGGGCCTGTTCAAATGTATTGAGAGGATAACACCTATAAGTGCAACAAGAGACCTCATCCTTTTAGAGTTGAGACAGCTAGGGGGCAATTGTTTCCTTCCAAAATAAGTATACAAGGAAGAGAGATCCAAACACTAAGTAAGAAAAAGAGAAACCCTATATCTTGCAAGTTATGAATTACAATTATTAATAGAATACTGTTTATTTACAAAAAAAATTGAATATCTTTTTTGCAGATTCTTGGTGGGAAGATTTTGGTGGAATACCCCAAATTTAGAAAGCTTAGCCCTCCAAGTTTTGTATCAACCTTGTAGTGCTTCTAGCTATGAGCGCAAGTAGAGTTTATTTGATGCCATTCACCCAAAGAAGAGTTGTTGATACAAAAATGCCTCAATGGTCTTGTTTTTGTGCAATACAATCTTTGGCTTCACAAAACAAAGGTGTAGGACCAGCCAAACAAACCCATTGACTTTGATGGCATTGATCCCTACAATGATTGGACCATGTAGGATGACGAGGCCTCCTTAAATACAGAGGATGAGATCCCCGATTTTGAGAGGCGAGCTATGGACAATTTGCTTGTAGAAGAAGCAAGGGAGATTTGATTGGATGACATTGATACGGTCGAGGAGTAGCCACTGCTACCTACCAGCATGATGGAGCCAAATGCACAATCTTCCACAACAAGAGAGAGGCAGATTCGAGCACAACAACCATACCCCTCTACCTCCCATTATTTCTCTAGGGCAAGGAAGAAGATGAAAAAACTATAAATGTCTAATTTGCCTAGATATAAAATTTATGATGATGATATTCAAGTACAATCATCATAAATTTATAAAAGTTATTAGTTAGTAGCTAGCTATTATATCCAGTTCCACTATCTGGCTTCATACGATGATGCCATTTTGTAATCCATGTGTATTGAACAATCAAATTTAATAGAAAACACTTCCTCATGGTTTTTAGACTCATTTGATGCATTTTCAGTGTAACATGGGCACTGGGGGATGTCGGGACAGGGAAAAAAGGGCTTCAATTTGGGGACGGTGGCAGGGGAGAGGGTTGTTGTAATATACCATACATATAGTACTTGAATTGCTAGTTATGAAATGACGTATAATACTAATAGTATAAAAACTAATAATTTATAATACCAAATACTTCAACATAGCAAAATTGCAACATGAATATCAAAAGTGTTGGTCCCAACCGGTGCTGAGAGGGGAGGGGTGAATCAGCACCCACTAAAACTTCAAACACTCTGATAAAAAATTAACTATTACTGCATGCAAAACAGATCCTATAAAAGAAATAACTAACACGATCATAGCAGTATAGAACACCAGATGTATCATGTGGAAACCCAAAGCGGGAGAAAACCACAGTGTGAGTAGAACTCACAAATTTTGCACTCTTCTAAAGTGCGCACTGTTAAAAGCCTTCCTTGTTAAAGGATTACAAACGCACTGTTAGATGCAACCCGATTAAGGGATTTAAAATAAGGTTTGTTAAAGCCTACCTTGTTAGAGGACTTTAGAACATCTACTAGATGTCACCCGGTTAAGGGATTTAATACAAGGGACCTATTAATGTTGTTAATCCTAACCGGTTACCGAGAGGGGGGGTGAATCAATAAATACAATTTCTACTTCAATTTAACCTTAATATATATATTCTTGCAGAATTAAAAGAATATAACAACACTCATAAATAGAAATAGAAATGCACAAGTCAACACAACATATATACGTGGAAACCCTCGATTAGAACGAGAAAACCACGGTGGGACAAAACCCACAACCTTACTACTGTAGTAATAAAGGTGCCCTATTAGAGGCTTACAAAGCACTGATAAGACTGCTACCCGATTAAGGGATTTGGTAGAAGACCTGTTAGGATCTTGACCCTATTAGGAGTCACCTGGTAAGAGGACTTTCAACATCAATGAAGATGTTACCCGGTAAAGGGATTTATACAAAGAACCTATTAGGGTTCACCCTGATTAAGGGATTTGAATATGCTTCACAATCTAAAGCAATGATCTATGATGACACTTTCTGTCAGATTAGATCATACCTATTACCCTTTCCTCTGGTTGGCTGTTGAACCTTTCTTTGTATTTCACTTCTCATGACTGTAGCTCCTCTCAGAAGATATCTCTCTCCTGCTCTGAATATTCAACAACACTTATTGTGTATCCTATGACATGTATTTATAAGAAATTAATCTTATTAAAAATACTTCTCACAGTTCCGCCAAGCTGTAAACTCACCCATAAATCATGCATGCGAAAAAGCTTGCAAACTGATCTTGAGTTTACCTTGAATGCTCGTAGAAGAAATAAAGCTAACTCCAGTTAAAAAGATAACTTTAGTTTCAACTGTGAGTGCTCCGTATAATCCGGTTCGGATTATCATGCACTTAACCGATAATAAACTTGTACACGGTTAGTCATACCTTCCCTGTATGTCTTCCATGACCGGTTGAAAACACTTAGACCGGTTAAGGTACATTGCTTCCTCCTTTAGTCTACCGGTTCATAGTTATGAGTACCGGTGTGATATACTGGTGTTCTGGTTGGATTGATGTTTGCCTCTAACTTTACCAATGACAACTAAGTTATGTCAACAAATGTCCACCCAAATACTGGGATTTTACTATTGCAATTGTCAGAGACCAATAGAGGGGTTGATCTTTTAAAATGGCTTTGTTGAGCTTGATAAGATCACTATTTCATCCACTGAGAGTCATCACTAGGCACCACAGGTATGCTCTCTTCAGGTTGTTGCGCTTCCTTGCACACTCTTCTCTTCTTCTTCTCTTCTCCTTTTCCCTTACCGTAGCTTTGCTCAGCGTACAGGTTCACTCTTTCTCTTTGGCAGAATGAAGGTAAATGATATTCTTCGTTGACTGAAGAATAAATAGACTTCCCTTGCCTTTCCCGCTTTTTGCATTGTTGAAGTATCCATGAAGATCTCCTTTGGGTCCATCATCTAGTCAAGTCTCAGTTATGAGAGGAAACATCAGATGCATGACACAAGCTTTTTCTCAACAAGAGATCCGCCATGCAGTCGTGTTTCTATTTTGTAAAGGAAATATCAGATGTGTGTCGCATACTTTCCCTTACACTAAATTCCGCCATGATTTAATGCCATAAATTTTGGCATTAAATCCTTCAACTGTGCCTTTCACCGATCTTTTCCGTAACACAAAATCCTACATGATTTGTGCAACAAAACTCGGTAGAAGAGTCTCTTAAGTGTTTGTCAACTATGACTTTCACCGGTTCACCGATCTCAATGATATCTCACCGATCCAAGATGATCAGTTTACACCCTTCCTTATGCAACATACAGGTCTATGTCTTCACCTGTCACTTTTTGTTTCTATGCTTATACCGGTTTTGTTTTGGTCATATACTTACCGGTCACTGCTCTGGTTAGAGACTTCACCGATCACAGTCTTTCACCAGTCATTACTCAAAGCAATAAGTGCATCTCTACTCAATATGTGTCACCGGTTCCCTAAACAGTTTCACTTGTCAACTGTTTACTACTATTGTCAATTGCTCCCTATTTGGACAATGTTAGCTAATGACATCAATGACAACACCACTTTTACCATTTACCAGTTGCATCTTTACTGGTAATGCCAACAAAAAGTATCATAAAGATTATTACAATGAGTAGCATGATATCAAAACAAGTACAAAATCATGTACATACATTCATAAATATGCATATGTAGTGTGTGTGTAACAGTGACCTTTACAGTAGCTAGTAAACCCCCTTTCTATCACAAGTGTTGTAGCTGCAACTTTTGCTAACAGAAACTCCCGACGTCGAGATGGTGGCACGATGGCGGTGGTGGGGGACGTGGGAACACCAAGCCCCCGATGTGGGGACATCCCCGACCCGGGTGCATGGGGTTTTGGGGGGACGCATCCCCATGTTAAACTGTACATTTTGTAATTTAATTTTCCAAAAAAAGGTGTTTTTATAAGGAATTTTAGTACTTATTAAGTTGTCGAGTTTTTGCCTAGTTTTCACCAACTTCTTGCCAAGCCCAAAAATTTGGGCTTGTCAATTACTCTCCAAGTCCAAGTACGCGATCTATGTCAGAAACAATGATAACCATATTTAGCAACAGTAATTCCAAAGGTCCAAAAGTACAGAGTTAACTTTTACTACTTTAAATGAATAACAGCCAATAGAAAGAGAGAAAAAAGCAATATGCCTAATAAATCAGCAGCAAATTGCCGACCCAACTTATAGTCAGTATCATGACCAATGGCAAACTGTTCTTAGTTCAAGAAAATAGTAGAAATCCAAGGCAACAGTAGAAATTCAATGCAGCAACTAAAGGTCCATATAGCAGCAGATTTCTCCTAAAACTTCATCAAGACAAACAAAACATTGAAATTTGGATAATAAATGCCTAGAAATCATGATCGGAGACAAAACAATTATGGAAATTTAGTCAGCTCAAGGGATGATGTCGAAATCTACTATTTCCTTATTTCCTCCACCTTCTGCCATGGGATTTGTGCTGGAGATTTAAGAAATTGCTCATATTTGTTAATAATGCTCAATTCAGATCAAGTGCTAAACTATGCATATGCAGGTCACATGATAAAATGCATGCCAGTGAGGCCTACACAGTCAAATAAGCATGTAGAACTCTAACTTTTATAGATAAAGATTTAGACAGGGTTCAATTATTATAGACTTGCTGATATCGTCAAGGTCAACGATTGCAAAAGACAATGTAGCTGTGGTACCATAGACATTGGTTAAGTCGTTGTGAATAATGATGGTATGATCAATCAGGTGATACCATCTTCCTCTTTGGTGTTCCAAATTCAACATCTTCTTTAGTTCCTATCCTAACACTATTTTTTATTGCATTAAAAATGGAGCACACTTTTCATGTCATTAAGGCATTTTTGAGCCATCCCAATGTAAAATTTCGGATTGAAACCAAAGTACTACTTGAACTAGGCATTTATAGACATTATTATCATCAAAACAAACTAGAATATTGACTTGCCTTAATGGCCGGGTCTCTTCACCCAGCTCTGCGAATCTGCCTCTTGAAATTATCTCCCTATTATAGCCAATCCTTTCATACAATTTGCTCAAGCTGAATTTTCCTACAAACAAAGTGACTTACAAATATAAGAACCAAAATAGGTGGCAATAATATAGATATAAAAGACAATCAGTTTATGTCCCATAATGTTATAAATAATATTACATTATACAACAATCTCATTAAATGACTACCTTACAGTAGAAAATATTTTAACACAAGCATCTCATATTTGACATTTCAAGACACTGAGAAGTACTCTTTACCACAACATATATGATTACAGACTACAAAGGATGGCTTTTAATCTAACAATCACTGTCTTCAAGACCTAGAAAAATTGTCCTATTTTGGGTGTTTTTCCTAAAGCTCAATAAATTGTAATTTTTCCTTCAAATGTCTCAATAGTAATACATTGACCTGTGGCATGATATTTAATATTTATGATAAAATAAGAGCTTTAACGGCACAACCTTGAAATGAATTCATGACATAGTAATTTATCTTAACTTGAATCATAAAGATTACCGAACACCAGCAGATAAGATCTATGAAGAAAATGAAGAGACATTTTACTTCATAAGCTTTTCTCTGTGAAATATATACTTAATAATATAAAAATAGGTCATTGCTTCTGGAAGGAGCAGAACAGGTAAAAGGCCTATTTATTTTCAGCCATTCAAAAAACCCTTCAGATAAAATAAAACTCTTATCATATATTGATCACCAAATTAATAAAGTTTGGAAAAAAATAATACTCAACTCAGAAAATCCCAAAGGCTTTTGACAAAAATCTTAGCCAGTAACTCATGTGATTAAATTAAGTGTTATATGTTAAATGTATGTGAATTATTGTGACCTATGTTTTTAAAGTTTAAACAACTGACCACTAATAGTTAGATAGATGGTTTTAGTTGGTAACTCATTCTCCTCATAAATTTCCGAAGTGTCATTGCAAGAAATGCCAACCTTAGTAAATACTAAATATTAATCATAATCTGTCTGGTAGCTGCTAGATGCAGGCCCACTAGACTTTATGTACTTTGTATTCAATGTTACAATCCAATGGCCTCTCTCTCTCCCTCTCTATACCACTTCCCACCACCCACCTCTGCGTGTGGCATGTTGTATTCAGTTTCTGCATGTCATTTATATAAAACATAAAAGGCATCATTCGTAGAAAACTCATTTTTTAAGATTTCAAATGGCTTTTGATATTTTGTTGTGGGTAGTAGAGAATCCCTATTTGTGTTCATCAGGAGGGCTGTTGGACAATTAAAAAAATTACGACAAGTAATAAATGTGTGTCCACATCCAATTTCTTGAATGTATTCCTTCAAAGGGATCCAGCTTTGTGAAGTCCATTGCTAACTCACAGAAACAATACTCCTAATTGAGGTAAATCTCCACACCATATCACCTGAATCCTTAGGCACACAGGGAAGAGGCTCCCTACAATTGAACCAAAATGTTGGCCAGTTTTACCTAGGCTTGCATGTATACCCTAATGATCAACTTGTTCGAATCTAACTCAGCCCCATTGCACTGACATATCATCGTTGTGAAGCAACTCTCATCCAATGCACAGCAAGGACTAAGGACCTCTTGGATACACTTTGGATCTCAGCATATTTGTTATTAATTTGAAAAAAAACACAAAATTAAACAGATAAAGAAAGAATAATATATCATGCACAAGACAAGGCAACTCAACCATAACATATATATGCACCAACTCCACAGCTTTATATTATATCATTGATCTGATTACATTCAACACATCAACAACTAACAACATATCCATCAATCAGAGTCATCTCTAAACTGTAGATGTGTATTGTAAAAAATGGCCCAAAGGCCTTCATGAAAACCCTTTGAAATGAGGTATGACACAAGCACTGCTGCACACAATATTTGGCATTGATCTAGTGATTCCCTCTCGAAACTCGACATGTGCATTTTGTTGCCCTACCTAACCCATGTATGATTGCACCACAACCCCTGCATATGTGCAAGAGGATGAAGTCAAATCACAAACAATTTATTGGCTGATCCATGAAAAAAGTGGATCAGGTTCACCAAAAAGCAATCGTCTGTACATGATATCAGTCAAAAGGAGATGTATCAAGACTTAAATTCACATGGAGATCAGGCTTCATTGGCTTTAGAGGTTAAGCAGCTTGTATACAAGTCAGTCATGGACTTGGGATGATCTGGAGGATCATAAGGAAGACAAAGGACAGGTGTGCAGGGATTAGAACAAGGTGATTTTTACATGTTAGCAGTTGCACTGCTTTTGACTAGCACCAGCAGCATGAGCAACAACAGCAAGAGTGTAAAAATGCCCCTTGTGAATTCACCACAGTCAAGACAAGACATGGAATGTGAAGGGTCTCGTCAATTCATTCCAGCTTCCCCACACTGAAAAGCATGATTTGGCACCACTATAGTCATTAGAGAGCAATCATACATTGTGTTCACATGGAGATACCTTGTTATCTTCATGTTTTACTCAGTTTGCAGGATTTTGACACTGAGAGAAAAGGTTTTTGAGATATTGGACATTGTTGAAAATTTTAGGCTTGAAAATATGTTGATAGTTTGGTTATGGCTGGTTGCCATCTATTTCAATATGAAAATTGACTGATATATACTGGGATAAGGAGCTTAAACCCACCCTTGCTAGAGTTTTCACCCATTTAGGATTTCTTCAAGGTAATATTTGTGTGTACAGAAATCGTCTTGTGTTAACTCTTGTCATGTTTCTTTGATGTCTTCATTCTGCATTTGATTGATATAGTACGCTAGTTGTTAAAATTGTACGTAACAGTGGAAGCTTTTTTGAAGTGAACTAGCATCCGAGATCCATTGCCGATGAACTTGGAGTGGAAAATCCACCTTGTTTATGGATCAAGTTGATATTAGAGCAAGTTAGAATTACCTTTTACCAATTAGCATTTCAATTGTTGGTGAAATTTTGAGAGTATGTTTGTTCTTAGGTAGAGTGGGACTGATTAACTAAGAGCATTTGAATCTGAGATTGGTACTACAGACTAAGAGCACAAAGAAGAATGGTTAAAGAATGGGGGGCAGGGGAGAGAGAGAGAGAGAGAGAGAGAGAGAGAGGATTTAGGAAGTTGGACAAGGAGGTCATATTAATTTCCAGGTCTTTGGGAAATATTGATATGATTGTGTCTGTCCTACAAGCCATCGCCTAGAAGTCAGGTACCAAAAGAGAACATGACTATGATGACCAGCCCAAGAGGACTTAATATGAACGTGGAGAGTCATCCAAGAGTGAAAATAATGTTCCTTTAAGGCAGACATAAAGATAGATATTAAACCCTTCAATAACCCTCCACCCCCTCCCCCCCACCAACATAACCATGTGCTCATCGGTAGGGTTGCTCAAGAGACTCAAGTTCTAGGATCACTTGAGCAAACCTATAGTTGAAGGTTGACAGAAGGCTCTCTAGGATGCTTGAATACTAAAAAGTCAATCTACAGGATGAATTGGGGACAAAGGGCTAAGAAGGATGAGGGAATTGCCATCAAGTTATAAAAAATGTTGAGAAGTGTTTTTCACACCACATGCATTGTGAGTTGAACTGCTAGGTTATCATCAATTTGCCATGTTGGCCCATGCAATTTCAGGCGCATATAATTGCTTCCCACACATTAAACATATTGCTTATTTAGCGAAAAAAAAAATCAGCAAAAATTTCAAAGCCCTAATCATATAGACTGATTTGTTTACTCCAATAGGGTTATGTTACAACACAGATTAAACGAGAATATAACTTACAGAAAATATAACATTGTAGGCTTCAAAAAGATAGTGTTTATTCCATTCAAATGATATGCAAAAACATGACAATTCCCTGGCTATTCCCGGTATAACAAAATGAGAACATATATAGGAGTCCTAAGTTGGTTAAGATTACCAGCTGCCAGGAATTGCCAGCTAACCAACTACTCATCGGGAACTAACAACCCAATTACAACATAATTAACCTGGCACATTCAGACAACTACATGATCAAATTCTTCAACTTCATAGTTAATTCTTTGAAGAAGGTAGATTTATTTAGACATAGTGAGGACTGGATGTTTGTAAAAAGATGGTGATAAAATTATGAGAATGGTGTGCATCATGAAGATTTGTGTGGTCTCAAAGGTCTTACTGAAGCACCTTGTGAGGGGGGCTGCCCCTTGACTCCAATAGGGGCACTACTCCTTGATCCTACTAGGGGCAAACCAACTATAATCTCTTGTAGTCCCCAAATCAAGGTCCTTGGTCCCCCCATTCTTATCACCTATCCTTCAAATCCGACCCCTTGTCCCCCCATTCTAAAATTTTATGGAACTATGCATTTCATGGACTATGAAAATATTATGTTCATAACACTCTAATCTTATCATTCACCTCTAGTTAGAGCATTTTGTTCCTTTGTTCCTCTAAATGGAGTTTATCTTTACCTGTAGTATAGTTGTGTTTTCTCATTCTCTCTTCCTTTCTTCATATGTAAATTTTCCATGCCTGTGTGCTGATAACATGGAAAAATTTGCCACAAGCTAACCTATTGCATTGCTAAAGTACAATCCAAAATCTACTTGGTAAAGTTTTACTTGCAAGTCTTCAATATCTTGATTTAATTACTCAAATATAACTATGTTCCACAAAGATTTGTCCAACATGGAGCAATCTTCTCATTCCTAATAGGACTCCATACAACCAAGTACTTTGCCCATAAAATACCTAAACCAATCATGGCCAACAAGAATACAAGATGCAATGCGGGCATAAGAGTTTCCAACCAACTAGTTGATATTATAAGTATGTCAGCTCAAGCAGTGTTGGACTGATTGTTCATTAACCACCAAAACGATTACCAATTAGGCCAAGCCAGAAATTAAAAAAGTGTATCATTAGATATCATGTATAACACATTGTATAAGATTTCTTCAAAACATATAGACTTATTACAAAGTGTCCAACTAAATTATAAGAAAAAACTAAATGATACCTAGACCCTTCGCCAAAGTAGGCTGGACACTTACCTCAGCTAGAGTAGGATCAACAAGTGCTTCATGATTCTCAACAGCTTCTACAAGAATTGTCAGCTAAAAGGGCTCTATAATTCCTTCATTTGGAGGCAATTTCCTGGTTGCCTTTGGCAATTTTTCTATCCAAGCTCTTTTCACATCTTATTGTGCAGACTTCTCCCTAATGCATTTTTTCTATCCGAGCTCTTTTCAACTCTTATTGTGCAGACTTCTCACTAATTGTACTATGCCAGATTTTCTTTTTCACTTAGTCATAAAATCTCCCAATAATGTTCTTGGTCTTCTCCACTTTGGCACCTCTTCTCTGATCATACTTGCTCCTCTTAACACTATTTAACTCATTACAGATAACTAAGCATTACAAATCATGTTCTTGCTCATTGCACCAATCTTGTGTGAATGGTGATGGTAGGCCATGAGTCTAGGCAAGCTAGCTCACACTTGGTCCTAATGCACATTATGTAATTCTCAACCCCATCAAGGAGAAACTAAGCTTCTTATTATTTGTTTGAGATGTTTTCTCTAACCACAACATTCATTTGGAACTAAGCTTTACAAACAAATTTTTTCTCTTGATGTGTTTGACTTTGAAGTCCTTCAATCTCTCCACCCATGAAAGACTCAAACCATGCTCAAGATTCCATCTCCAACGTTTCTACAGGCATGATTATCTTAACAATTGACATAAATAAGCCACAAACTATTTATGGGTAAAATGGAGTATAGCAATAAGCATTCACAAGCAACAATAAAATAAATAAGAAATCAACTAAGGAAATATAGAAGAATCTCCCAAAAATAGTGCATGAATACAAGTTGGAAAGCTCCCACGGAGGTCAGGTATATAAAACAATCTAGCATTCACTGTGCCATGCGAAAAATAGTGTGCAAAAGAGGATGCTAATTTTGATTTTTTTTAATAACAGTACAATTATTTAAAGCTAAGAGAAATTTTAGATGAGGCAGATATGTTATTATGCCAACCCTTATAAGATAACAAAAACATATGAAGATACCTGCTGTATTCTGTGAATTTTACTAGCTGAGTAGTACTAAAAATTGTAAAAAGTGGACAGCTAAGTACTAGCAAAATACTCTTCAGTAATCATAGATACCATTATATAGCCGATGTCAATAAGTACAATGAAAGATAATGCAAATGAGGGCAACAACGATTCATTGTCATAGCAGAATTAAAAGGGCCAAAAGCCTAGTACTTGATACATGCACAAAGTAAAATGAGGTACACTTTCAGTATATTCGACAGGTCACTAACACTTCAGATACGAAGTTGCAATATTCTACAGCTCCAGATTAACCATTGATATCTTCACAAAACCTCTTGGTCTTGAAATAACTATCATTTTTAGAGGTAAAATTTATGTTGTAGAATACAAATTTTTAAGTGAGGATATAAGAATATATATAAAATAACAATTTGAGTTCATTGACAGGTTGGAGGCAACTGACAATTTCAAGCTTTGCTGATCAAGTACATTTCAGATATCATACAGACATGAAACATAATCGGCAAAGCATTATTCCTATTCTCTCTATATATTATCAAGTTATATTTTGTTCTTCCAGTAATGTCAACCAATATAAAATTTGATGTTTTAGATGGTTGTTTCTTAATATTAGATGTTCAATAATTGTTTCGAATTTTTGTTTCAATATTTTCTAAGAAGGTCCCTCATCTATCATTTCCTAAAAATGTGTCTCGGTGTTTGTCAAATCATGATAGTTGGTATAACAAATTTTCTAGGAAAGTTGACAAACAAATCAAAAAATTTATAAACAGTTCCGCATTTAAGTTGCAACACAACATGATATAGGGTTTTTCAATGCTAATGTAATGTCCCAAAACTAAATTTTCTTATAGAATACTCAAATTCAAAATATAAACAGCAAATATGATATTAAACATGTTAAACTAATCACCATCAAATTTGCATAACAAAATATGGAACATACAATGCTGATCTTACAAAAACTAAGTACAATGCTGATCTTACAAAAACTAAGTCATGATATTCACTCAAAATTCCTCTTATAAGAGATTTCTACAATACTAAATTTTGAATTCGTCATATAGTATTATAGTAATATACCATTTCCCATCTAAGAGAAACTCTATGCAAGAAAGAATCAACATAGATAACAAATAGAGGTAATTACTATAAATGCAAATAACAATACTCGATGTAATAGAAAAATACCAGACACCTAGTAAATTTTCTTAGTAGCCACCTAATGGAATATAATTGAATGAGAAAATTAGCATTTGAACAAAAAACAGCCTGTAACTTTTTTGTCTAACTTGTAGGCATGTCAATAAAACCACAAGTAGATTTACCAGATTCCTCACCCAAACAAGAAATATTGAATAGAGTTTGAACTGATGTTACTGTTATTTCTAAAAGTTGCACCCTGACTAAGATCAAAAAAATCAGTCACTTTGAGAAACATGGAAACACTCCTGGGTAGTGGGTTTCCCAAAATTGGAATGAATCTCCAGATTCTAGGCCGGTTCCTATAAGATACTTCACCTAGAGTCCCAAAACTTAACTTTCTAAAGAAAGGGGATAGAAATATGACAAAAACTGCAAAATGACTGGATGTAAAATAAACTAAACTCAAAATGCTGTAAATGAGGTGATACACTAGAAATTTAGAATTTGCAGCATACAGAAAAACATGAATCTTTGACCATCAAAACATAATGGTGAACTTAACACAACTTATTTTATGTGTGCATGAGTATTTCACAGAGAGGTATGAAAGAAAGATAATCTGTGAAGGAAAAATGACTTCCACTACCATAAACTATAACAATACCCCCTAATACGGACTATAACCTGCACAAAACACCTTGATCACAAAGAGAGTATGGAATTAGACACAAACTGAAAGGAAAAAATATTTTTTCACTAACAGCTCTATCAATCATACAACAATACACAACTCTGTAATAAACAAGAAGGTCAAAATTATGTAAAGATGATGTCCAATATATATTTCTACATGTTACAAGAAGCATGGAAAGATGAAAGAAAATGACTAAAAAGTCACTAAGTCTCTCAAATCTGCATAAAACCAGAACCCTTACAAATGAGCCTTCAACTCGTACTTATGCAATCCTGAACCAACTGCATTTGGAAAGCAATAAATTTTGGGTCGAATTCAGCCTACAATGCCAATTTTGAGCCCCTCAAAGGACTTCAAAAAGGTTTTAAAATGGTCCAAAAGTCGTGCCTCATCAATATCATCATAAATACCCTCATAAATGCATCCCAATCCTTGAAAAAGCTCATAAAAGCCCATGGAACAATAATAACTTTCCTCTGAACCTCAATCCCATCTTGATGACCTTTTGAAAATTATCATCAATTCTGCAAAATATCCCTGCTTTAACTTTTAAAGGTGATAATAAATATTTTATTGACATTTTTAATAATTATTAAATGATTTATAATTTATTTACTTAATAAATATAAAAATATTTAATTAAGTAATAAATTATAAAGTATTTAATAATTTATTTAATTATTAATAACGATTATTAAATAATTTATAGTCTTCGAATTTTAACGAACATTAATATATTAAAAAATTAATTAAGCGATAATTAAATCACTTAATAATATTACTATTATATTAATATTTGTTAAAATGGCAAACTATAAATTGTTTAATAATATTATTAAATAATGCAATGAAATATTTATTGTACAAAACCTTTAAAGTCTAAATCTATATTTTGGTTTTACATTATAATAAAATGGCATAAAAGAAATACCATTTTAACATTATGAGAATACAAAGCAATAGTGATATGAAATCACTCCCAAAATTTTGAAAGTCTTCCTAATACACACGGGGGTATTACGCAAGGAAATGAGGACAAAAAACAAGGCAAAAATACCTTTGTCTTTCACGGTAAGGATATAGGCATCTGAACCCTAAAAAAACATTTCATTTTATCTTTGTTTTCATTCCTCCTCTTGCTCAAACTCTGCCTGGCGCCGCCATGAGAGTTTGAGGACTTCTTTGGTAGAGAGAAACACAGGGGCCCTGACTACATTTGATGGCTCCTGCACAAGCCGTGGGTCGCTCTTGCAGTTTCTATTCAGATTTGAAACTTCCTGAGGGTTCTTTTTGTCATATGTCCAGATCGCAACCTCTCTCAAGTATCTCGAGCTGGACTTTTTTAGTGTTTAACGCAACTCTTTATACTCTTTGCTTCAGTCTTTAAAATCTGGAAATGTATTTCTTTTTTCCACTTTTCCATATTCGCGTATCTCCTATGAGGAATAAAAGTTGGGTTTTTCCTTCTTGTTTAACACAGCATCTCTATATTCCTTATGTTTTAGAACAAACCCATGTTTGAAGTACATATCCTGTATATTGCAGGCCATGAGTAAACGAAACCCTTCACACTTGCATTACTGTTGTTTTCTTCTACAGAAATAAAAAAGACCAACCTGGGGTTCTTGTGCTTTAAAACTTAACAAAAAAAAAACATCCTTTCTTTTTTTCCTGCTCTTGAAACTTGACAACAGAATATTATGAACATATGAACATACGAACATAAACCCTCCCTCTCTTGCATACTTCAAAATCTCTGGGTATAACATTTGTGAAGATTTGAGTTTTATTACTGAGGGATTTGCAAAAAACATGGCCCTTCATCCTGTTGGCTATGAGGGTTTTCTAACCTATGGCCTCCTTGGTGTAGGGAAGCTTTGCACATTTTAGTTTTGTAAAATAGCAACAAGATCTGCCATTATTTGTAATGCCTTGGTATCGCCACTGGCTTTGATTTTTTAGAACTGCATGATGATTCAAAAACAAAAACTTCAAGCTCTTTGGAACACGGCTTCCCTTTATTTTCTATATTTGTTAACCATAGATGCTCGTGCCATGACTTTACTGCTTTCTGTACATATTTCTGCATATTTCTACCTGCCACTTTTTGTACCTCTATGATAGCAACCATCTTTTTCTCGAAAGTCTCACCATTAAAATCATGATTCTGATAAACTGTACGATTTTCATTATCTTTGAGGCATTATACTGATCTGCTGTCCTTGACTGATTTCTGTTCATTCTGGACATGTTGTAGCTGTTCTATTCCAATGAATGTATCACTGCCTGTATATTGCTGCTCTTAGAGTCTGTATATTGACCTGCCGCGCTTTGTGTTTACGAGTATCTTCTCATATATCTTGCAGCTAGCTCCCCTAAACGTAAACTCCATGGTCTACACTTCATTGTTCTGTTTTATGAGGATTGTAATGGCTGTTTAATAATCGACTTTATATTATGATAGCAGCGCTGTCCTTATGATATGCAATGTGTTGTAGATGAGTCTGATAACTGTCACGGGACTGCGTCATTTATCCCTTCTTTGCCAATGCATCTGGTGTTCTATCATGCATACTTTGCAGCACTTTGTCTCATATTCTTTCATGTTGAATGACCGTCATGTATGGTGTTCCATGTAAAGACAGTTGCTGCCATCATATCTTTATTACCATATCTCTTTAACACTGTGAAAGCACCAATCACCATGCTCAACCATCTCATTGTTTTAACTGCACAGTTTCACTGTTTCTTAACATTGTGATAAACTTGCCACTCATGTATATCTTGTAGCAGCAACTGTACTTGTTCATTGATATTGTCATTGTATGTTGTTAATTTGCTATCCTATAGCATGCTGGGCTCCTGTGACATCTGATTTGATTTATCTTATGCTATATACCATTGTTAAGAATCAGAAATAGTAACCTTTTGTGCTTTATATGATAGAAATAATCTAATTGACTTGCATTCCGTAAACTCAACTTTATTTTCACTTTTTATCCTTGAGATTAGTTTCACATTATTGCATATTTCCACCTGCTGGAATGAAAATGTAAGATTGATACTTCATAACTGTATCTTGTCTCTCAATGGCATGTTGGGCTTGAACCCTTGTGGGAGCTGCATTTACGTCCACATGCCATTGACAAACAATTGTGGCTGCACAAGAAACAAACATGTTAGGAATAATCAAATGTCTTTTGAATTTGAATCGTGTATATACGTGTGGGCGGATATAGGTGAGATAGGACTTGTCATTGCTCAGGTCCTTTGGATCTAACATCTCTTTCTTTGCAAAATTATTTTTTTAGGACTCAAGGCGGCGAGGACGTGGGACACAGGACAGCGAAGCCACAACACACCAGACCTACCAACTTCAGCCAGTCATTCAAGCAATGATTGGCCCCTTTCCCTTTATCTATTTTTTTTCTTTACATATGCATATATATTGTTTGAATTCAAAAGGCATGAATTCCTCCTATCTAGTTTCACGGCTTGTGTGAAGCATAAATACAAAAATTTGATGAGTGAAAATCACATTTTCAGAAAAGATTTGCAAAGTGTTATTTTTCTGTTACGATTTTTTCTTCATTAAATGTAATAAATCTGTTCATGAAGTAATTTCAAAGTTATGCATTTGATACTAAAAGCACATGATGTAAAATAGAAACCAGAAAGTACCTCGTTTGATTGGAAACACAATGGTTCCACCCAATTGAGCCTATAGGCGAAAATTTGACAACAGTTACGAGACGCGCAAAGACTTGGCAAGTTCTAAAGAAAGTGAGTGGAAACGAGGCCCTAAGACTCATGATTTCAGAACTCAGTGACTCTGGTCACACTCACTAAGTCCTTGAAACTCGTCAGACCTAATGAGTCCCATTCAACTTGGCTAGGTCAAGAAAAAATCATAAAAAGAAAAAAAATTGAAAACACTCAAATGTTAAGTATGGAAGCCAAGCATTTTTTGAAGGGTTTGGGAGACTCTTGGAGGTTGGTTGAAAAGGGAGAAAATTATGAAAATGGCATGTGCCAAGAAGGTTTGTGTGGTCTCAAAGGCTTTAATTTGGGTTTGGTGGTGCTACCCCTCAACACTGCTAGGAACACTACCCCCAAACCCACCACTCTAGTTTTAAAAAGCAAAAAAATAAAAAATCATTTTGGCCATGCTGGATGAAAAAGCAAGATTTTTTTACTCTTTTGACTTTTTCCCAATTGAATCCCAAGTAATTGAATTAAATTTAAGATCTGGCTTTCTAAGTTTAATCCCTATCCTAAGTTATGCTCCTATAGCTGTAGCAACAGTTATAGACTTGCCTGAGATTACAAGTGCATGAGTCCACATAGAAATACCAATGTTGGGCTAAGTGATACTGTTGAATTTTGTAGCTGCGAGATAGATATTGTTTCCTCTGATTATTGCCGAGATTGCCTGTTCAGCGATGACTCTTGATTTTGATCCTGTTGTGATCTTCGTCTCTGCGAGAGCTCATGATGGAGTTCTGTTCCTCTTCTCCGTATTTACTTTGTTGAATGGCTGTGTGATACACCTCTGTTTTTGGTTCTATTAAGTTCGAAGGTTGATTCGCAGCTGGAGCTTATTATATGTTCTATGTTAATGATATCTGGGCAGCAGTGTATGTTTCTGGTGATGATGTGGCATCGTGGATGCTCACTCAGACTTGCCGGCAGCCTACGCTGGCATTTATTGTTTTTCAAGTTCTGTTTGTGTTTATGCGATGACGGTTCACTCCTCTCACCCATCGGTCTCCACATGTCTCTTCAATGCATTTACTACGTTTGTAACTGCCGTCTATTTGCATGTTGTGTGCGTCAATTCATCGTGGGTTGATTCTTATTCTTTCTTTGTAGCTGCTAAGTCTATCCTATGGTGTGCGGAAGAATTGATCATGTAAGGAATTTTCGAAGCAGCAGAGAACTTTTCATCTTGTTTTTTCTGAGACTTGGTTTATCGTGTGTCAACACTATTCTCACTGTGTATATGCAGAGACAGACGTATTTGTCTCATCTGGCAAAATACGTATATGTCTAATTGATATTATATTGTATAGCAGAGTGTATATCGATCAGTATATGATCAACTGTTATATGAGTTTCTCAGTATTTTGTATGCAGTATAATCTCTGAGAATTGTTTTGTTTGATTGACAATAAGTTGACGTCAATCACAAAGAGGAACATTTTGTGTGTTTGAATTCAATCTGAATAAAGGTATTATTTTGGTGGGCTGGGTTGTTTCCCTCGGAGAGGAGGGTTTTTCCCAGGATAACCTATTGTGTTATCTGTTGTTTTGATTTTTCATATTTCATTTGTTGCAATTATATATTTCTGGTTCATAAATTTAATAGTTACAAGCTCCTTGATACTATAGTTCATGACTCTATATTGTGATTTTGGTTTTCGATTCCATAAATACAATAATCCACTAGTATTGTACACCTAAAACACTTTACAGCATTTATACATTTAAAAATATTGTTTGCTTCAGTTAAAATTCACTTTTGTAGTCATATAATTGATGTATACCCGTGTAAGTGACCAAAAGTGACTTTGATTTGATTAGTTTATTATATCTTTAAAGTTAATTTATTGAAGGGTGCATGACAAAAGCTTTAATTTTGTATACCTTCTCTTGATGATGGATAACAGAGTGTCATCCAAAAAATTCACGCAAAAATAATACAGAATTGAAGCCAAAGGCTCTCTACATAAATCCTCATGGACTGGAATAATCATGTCTACTAAAAGCTTTAAATCCTTAAAAATCTTTATATTTCACAGGTTTCAGCATGTCCACGTCTTGTAACTATAGTTTGAATTTTAGTGATAGTACCTAATACTCAATATTTAAAGTGCTAAAGCTTTCTCTTATAATAAGTCCACAATAATAAAATCTGACAAAGAACAAGGCTCAAAGATAATGCTTACCTGTGACAACCCCAATGGAACCAGTCAAAGTAAGATTTTCTGAAAGAATTACTCCTGCTGCCATTGCCATGTAATATCCCCCACTTGCAGCTACATCAGACATGGATGCAATCACAGGTTTTGAAGCAGCTAATAACTTGATCTCTCTCCACATTCTATAAGAAAAAGTATGACAAAAAAATCAGACAAATATGCAAACATCCAAACAAGAAATTTAATCAAGTTGCTTTAAGAAAACAATGCATAGAGATTTCCAAACTCGGCACACAAAAGAGTGACCCTCCATTTTACTTACAAATCTGATGCAAGAGCATCACCACCAGGACTGTCAATACGCAGAATTACAGCCTTGTATCTCTTTGACTCTGCAAAGATCAAGAATTGACAAAATAGTAAAGATTAATTTCTTGACAATGTGTACATTAATAATTTACAACTAAAATATTCTTGTAGCTTATTCAGTGTGATTGGTGTGTACATAATATACATAATCCTATTACCAACAAGATGCAAGATAATGAAAAAAATAAAAACCAGAGATGATCTTTATAAAAGGCAGGAGAAGAAATTAAGGACCTCGTACTTGCCGAATCTTCTCAATAAATTGTTCACTAGCAATGCCACTAGAGGTGCTGAAACGACCACGTACACGACTTATGTTTCCTGAAGACCTAATAATTGCAATCTGATCTCTGCCCCCAGATAATCCAAGTGTCCACTTTCTGACCCTTGAATACTTCCTGAAAAGGAAGAATTGAGGAATGAATCAAATTGCACCAGATAGGAAAAGGAGACAAATCAAAAATAAGTTGTATTTCATTGGCACAAGTAATACACACAATTTTCAATGCACATAAAACAGGATGCATTTGCATCAACAAGAAGCACATACAAATATAACCAAATCATAGAAATTTATATTTCATATATTGCAGGTTGTATTTCCCACACTCAAAAGAATAGAGCAGTTATCAGTTTCTAGGTGACATGACTCAAGAAAGTGCAGAGAAGACAATTTTTATATTATATACTTATCTGAATCATTAATATCATCAATTTTTCAAAAATTCACTCAGATGGTCAAGGATTGAGGCATGCCTCTGTCCTTACAAGAAATCAATAGTTAGCCTATGTCTACATGATGACTGTCAACGATGTAAGTGAAAACTGGATATACAATCAGTACTATGTGACCACAGTAAGCATCACTTCCATTGATATGAGTGGCATTATATTGAAAATTTTGTTTTATATGCCTGTGTCTTTAAATATACATGAGGAAAATCTCCCACAAAGCTGCTTCTGCAAGTATCATTGTTTATAGAAATGGAAAATTTACAATGTCATGGGTCAAGTTTGATCCATAATAAAGGCGACTTCACAGAAAAGCAATAAGAAGCACTTGAGAAAATATGAAATGTTATCAATCGAATATGATTTTTTTGCAAAAGGTAAACCAGGAAAAGAAGCAACTGACAGAGGAGGAATCACATTCTGGGTAGAGAAGATATGATAGCAAGCAAAATAGCCACATCCAAAAAAAGGCCACAGCAGACAGCAGAGAAAGAAAAAAATTATATGAATGTCTACAAACGAAAAATTTACAAACGACCAAAACTAGATCAATGGGACTAGAGGTTACAACTGTTAACAATTCAATGTTCTAGGAAGATAGAACCTTACAATTAAAATAATATAAGTAAATAAGACATGGAGCAGCTAACAAATAGCAATACAAATAGCAATGTATGGTGAACAACCACCCCAAAAGCCTGTGTTGGCAAAGACAAGAGTGAGATATTATCAAATATGCTTGTCTACATTTGACATGGAGTCATCTAATCCATGATTACTCACTAATACTTGTCAAGGAGTCTCCAGTATCAAGAAGCCACTTTGGGATAGCCTTAGCCTAAGAGGAATTAAAGCACTTCATCTAGAAAATTCCCTAGCATCCAAGGCTGGTGTAGCTCCCATGGTAGTAAAGAAGCTCATAATACGAGTCTACCCCTATGGTTTGGGAGACATCTAGTAAGTAGTAGATCCACAATGGGGCTGAGTTGTGCCAATAGGTACAAGCAAAGCCATGATGCCAAGGAAGAGCAAGCTAGGGAACCTGAGAAATTTGAGTAGTAATGGTGTGTTAAGAGAAGCATTACCTACCTAGTAGTTCTAATACGTTAAGTACCTATATCCAAAGCCTATTTTGTGTTTCCTATCGCTTAGATAGGTTCAATAAAAGAGCCGATCCACACAGGGCCTCTAGACTCTCCCATTGTCAGGATACATGTGAAAGGGTGATAACCTCACAAGAAATAAGAGCCAAGCACCACTAGTCTAAATATCGAAAGAAACTAGATAGATTGTTGTTTGAGTTCCTATAGAGAAAATAAAATCTCTCTTCAATTTCATAGAAAATGGGATATCTGAAAATGACATGTTCCCTAATCTCCACCTCCTTGTGGGAGCAAACATAATCGATCTAGTCCTACCAAAGGATATGATGATCAATTTCCACTTGTAACTATTGACAACACACTCTCAACTGGCCAATGGGAAACCTCAAACCGTGGGCTAGTGGCGATAAATATAGTGAGGGTGGTGATTAAGACCATCCATCATTTGTAAACAAATGCAAGCTATCTTGAGATTGAGCAGCTCAAGGGGGAGAACTAGGTGCTCTAAATATATTGTTTGTAAATGTCCTCTAGCAATTCCAGTGATAGTGTCTTTAATGGGAAGAATCTAACGGGGAGCATCTAGGGATTACATGAAAGAAGGTAGCTTATCAACAAAGACACTGTGATGTCCCATTTCTGAAAGAGAATTTAATAAGTCAATAATAATATTAAAAATATTAAAAATAAATAAATAAGTAAATATAATCCCAATTTTGTGAAGTCTCTGGAGAGACAAAATTGCATCAAAGGGGGTCACAAATAGCTAGAAACTGATATCTAATAGTTAAACAATAGAACTATTGCTGCAATTGATAATCGAATGGACACATCAATATACATCACAAAGTAGGAGTCTCCAGCGTTTATTAGCAATCAATAAAGATATCAACATAGTTGGACTATCAGAGAGTTTATCAAGCCTTTACCAAACAGACTTCTCAGTTGAACAAGCACAGAGCAAAGTGACATTCCAATGATATCTATCATCCTAACGTGAAATCGACTACCAAAGATATATACATCACAAAGTAGGAGTCTCCAGCGTTTATTAGCAATCAATAAAGATATCAACATAGTTGGACTATCAGAGAGTTTATCAAGCCTTTACCAAACAGACTTCTCAGTTGAACAAGCACAGAGCAAAGTGACATTCCAATGATATCTATCATCCTAACGTGAAATCGACTACCAAAGATATATAGATATATATATATATATCAACTGCAACAAAATGTCAATGTAATCTCACATACCAGCAATAAAGATATACCAGTACAGCCAATTGATGGAAATGACGAGCAATATAACAGTCACAATGACAATTATGTGTAAGAGGAAGTCTGTATTCGATCACCACACCACAGATAATATATGCAGATCCAATTAGCTATTAAAGCAAACATCAATTGATATTTAAGCTAAATCTATTTGAGATAGAGAATACTGATTAGATCGATCATTAAGTCTACTAGCAGAAATCTAATCAACATCGATTAAAGATAATCTATGTTACTAACAGCAACAATTATGAATAAACAATACCAACACCTGATCGGGTCATGAAGAAGATTAATCGATTACTGGCCATGTTTCAAGATAAACAACAATAGAAGATAATTATGCAGCAGTTAGTTAATAAGACTGAATTATAAATAAAATCGTATTAAGTGTTAAGGTTTTAGGATCATTGCAAATGTAATAGCACCATCTGATTGTATGTGTTTTCCAATGCATCAATCTCTTGTATATATACAAGGCAAAGACAAGAAGAGACCTGTCCCTTCATGGGAAATGTCTATTCATTAATCTAATTTAGTTAACTATATAGTTATTATAAGAATAAATATAGATTAACTATATATATATGCATATTAATATATAAAATAATATTAATTATTATATATATTAATATATATATATGTATATGTAATAAATCATTTCTCATAAGAATCATATAGTCAGTTTTATTTATCTGACTGATGCTACATACATCAACACTCCCTCTTAGCTAGGAAGGATAAGTCAACACTTGTGACACTTGATAGCATCAATCAACCCTAAGATGTAAACAATAGAAACATCATCCTCATGATGTAATCAATAGAAACATAGTCTCAAGATGTGGATTGCCTCCACTGAAGATTCTATCCACAAGCTCTCGTGTGGATTGCCTCCATCGGCGATTCTATCCACAAGCTCTCAAGTGTATTGCCTCCATCGGTGATTCTATCCACAAGCTCTCGTGTGGATTGCCCCCATCGGTGATTCTATCCACAAACTCACGAGCTTTAGTGTGGATTGCCTCTATCGGCGATTCTATCCACAAGTTCCCGAGTGGATTGCCTCAATCGGCGATTCTATCCACAAGCTCTCGTGTGGATTGCCTCCATCGGCGATTCTATCCACAAACTCACGAGCTTTAGTGTGGATTGCCTCTATTGGCGATTCTATCCACAAATTCCCGAGTGGATTGCCTCAATCGGCAATTCTATTCACAAGCTCTTGTGTGGATTGCCTTCATCGGCGATTCTATCCACAAACTCACGAGCTTTAGTGTGGATTGTCTCTATTGGCGATTCTATCCACAAGTTCCCAGGTGGATTGCCTCAATCAGCAATTCTATCCACAAGCTCTCATGTGGATTGCCTCCATCGGCGATTCTATCCACAAACTCACGAGCTTTAGTGTGGATTGCCTCTATCAGTGATTCTATCGACAAGTTCTATCTATTATGATCAGTTTCAGCCATCACCAGATGTCTATCACAATAGAAGGTCAAGTTATTGCAAGATCGTCACCTTACAATAACTTTTACAAATACAAGTGATAATCATTTGGAAGTCGTCACTTCCTTATAATTTACACAGGGGGAAGGCCCATTAAAAACATTCATGATTCATTAGTATGATAATCAATTATATCAAGTTTACCTCATAAATGTTTCACCTTCAATAGTGAACTCCCTCTCAATCAATATGATCATGATTGTCACAAGTTGACTGAACCATCTACTCCCTCTAAAGCTCAATTTTATCAACTTATTGACCTCTTTTGAAATATCAGACTCCCTTTGCATCTAGTCTCAATCATCAATTTGTTTGCAAGCATCAAGTTCTTTCTCCCTTGAATGCAATTATCTTGTGCTTTTGTCTTGAAGGTATGTCAGAGAGAGATTACAAATAGCTCACTAAACTATCTTGACCGTAAATACCAATGATAAAAGCATACAATATTTTAGTATAGCATGAATTACAAATGCAAAAATTATGTGCGTTAATAAAACATGAAATACTTATCTTTTATAAATTTCAAGTATTTCATTCTGTAAGGTGAGCCCATATAGAAAATATCATGCAAATTCACAGAATGATGTCATCATTCTCGAACATTACTAGAATTATTCACATAACTTGTCTTGAATATCCAAAGGTTCTATACACTATGTAAACCTTTAATTTGATCGGATCTCCCTTCAATTGGTTAGGCTTTTAAAGAAGGAACCTCACTCTTTTACAATTTGCATATACCTGTACATAGTGGGTCATCACTTTTGAACTTGACATTTTCTCTCCAATCGCTCCGGTGAGATTCTTCTAAATTTGTTTATCACCAACATATCCAAAATTCAGCGAAATCCAACGGTGCATTTGTGAGATATGGTCCTCGTACTGAGACTGTATTTTCTGAGACAGTCACACATTCACCATCAACAAACTACTCTCTTACATTTGCAACTAGGCTCTGATACCATGTTAAGATTTTACGATCATAGCAAATGTAATAGCACCATCTGATTGTATGTGTTTTCCAAATGCATCAATCTCTTGTATATATACAAGGCAAAGACAAGAAGAGACCTGTCCCTTCATGGGACATGTCTATTCATTAAACTAATTTAATTAACTATATAGTTATTATAATAATAAAAAAAGATTTACTATATATATATGCATATTAATATATAAAATAATATTAATTATTATATATATTAATATATATATGTATATGTAATAAATCATTTCTCATAAGAATCATATAGTCAGTTTTATTTATGTGACCGATGCTACATACATCAACATTAAGAATGAAAAAGTGTGTAATTGCATTAAGGAAGAACCAATTAAGTATGCGGGGCTGCAATTAAGTATATGAGGGATTACGACAATAATAGCAATTAAAATGATTATTACTAATCAATGACACAATTAATAATTCATTTAATTAAGGAGGCTAATCGTTTCAGATAGACTATATAAACAGAAATTAGTAATTGCCATGAAGTGGGATTAGCACTAAGGAAAGGAGGCGATCAAAAGACACACCCTTGAAACGTTTCTTTTCAGTCCCGTTGCAAGGTATAAAGTCATTTACAATTCTTCAAACACAACATGGAATAAAAGACAAGTTCTTTCCAGTGAATAGAGATCAAAGACAATTAAAAGTGTTATTCCTAACCGGTTACTGAGAGGGGGGGGTGAATCAATAAATACTATTTCTATTGCAATTTCACACTTGTCCAATGATTCTTGCAAGATAAACAGAATGTAAACAATCATTCACAAACAGAAATAGAAATACTCAGATCAACACATCATGTATACGTGGAAACCCTCGGTTAGAAGGAAAAAACCACAGTGAGACAGAGCTCACAACTTCACTACTATAGTAATAAAGATGCCCTTTTAGGAGCTTACAAAGCACTTGCAAGAGTGCTACCCAATTAAGGGATTTGGTAGAAGATCGATTAAGATCTTAACTCTGTTAGGAGCCGCTTGTTAAAGGACTTTCAACATCAACAAAGATGTTACCCGGTTAAAGGATTTATACAAAGGACCTATTAGGGTTCACCCTGATAGAGGGATTTGAATATGCTTTCATAGTATAAAAGCAATGATCTTAATTGACACTCTTTATCTGATTAGATCATACATGTTGATCTTCCTGTTCTGCCTGGCTGTTGATCCTTTCTGCCTTTCACCTCTGTGACTGTAGCTCTTCTCAGAAGATAACTCTCTCCTGCTCTATATAATCAACAACTCTTTTCTTGCGTCCTATGACCTGTATTTATGCAAAATTTCATCTCAATGAAATTCTAACTCATAGAACCGCCAGGCTGTAAACACGACCATAAATCATGCAACAACAAAAAAGCTTTGTGTTTTGATCTTGAGTTTACCTTGAAACATCCACGTGAAAATAAAACTAACTCTTGTTAAAAAGCTAACTTCAGTTCTAAACGATGGAAGCCCCGCATATTCCAGTTTTAACTTAAACAACTCCGCATTCACCGGTGCGGATAGACATGTTGTTGACCGGTATCAATCTTATACCCAGTCCATCCCTGTATGCAATATAAGACCGGTACAATGTACTTTGTTCGGTCTACTGGTGCATATACTCTGTTTCTAGTCTATCGGTGCCTATAAAGTAACACAAGTGATCTACCAATGAACCTCTACCGGTGGGAATGGTGTTTGCATCTATCTTCACTAATGACAACTTAAATTTGCTAACAATCTTCCCCTTTGTCATTGGTGGCAAAACCATTACTCACTTGTCATAGTTAATTCCTTGACCTGTAGACTTCTTCCCTGTACTGTACACTTCAGCTCTTCCCTCTTCTATTTACAGACTTCCCCTGTTCTGGTGCTTTAGCTCTTCTGTCCTGTACCTTTTCTGAGCTTCTTACCTTTTGTTCTGATGTCTCTCTTCTTCTCATTTCTTCTTCTTCCCCTTTTTGCCTCCATAGGACAAAGGGTTTAGCTTCACTGTTTATTTTACATTTGAAGCTTGTTGAAGATATCCTTGTAAATGTTCTTCGCTGAATGAAGAAAAAGATTCCATTGACCGGTGACATGTTCTAGATTTTTGAGTGTTGTTTTCAGTGATACTATGATATTCTCCATGTCCTCTACTGTTTTGTAGGCCGGTTCACTGATAAGATTTTCTGCATTTGTTGCTATCTGTTACATTAAATCAAAAGTTGGGGCAAGAAATAGTTGAAATCCAATTATGTCTTGGATTCTCTTGGTCTTCTCTTCAGACGACTTTCTCGGAATGAGAGCTAGGCTTGTCATTTCCCTGCTGAAATCTGTTGCAGATTTATTCTTGACATCAAATGTTGAAGACAGAACTCTTATGTCTTCAGAGGTCTTTGTTGACTTCTTTGTCAAATCTTGCATGAATGTATCAAAATTAGAAGTTCTGGTCATCAGACTTCCTGCAACTTGAATCTGTTGTTGAAGTACCCTTAAATTGGTAAATACTATGACCTTTATTTCCTCAACCTGTTTGTGGAGAATTTCTATTCTCTTCTTCTCATAGTGATCAATTGCTACTGTCTCTGGGTCGGTGAGATCTTCTCCAATCGCTTGTGCCAAGATCTCCAATTGATCAATGACAGGTTCATCTTCATCGATGTTAGCGTCAGGTACAAAGTTGCTCAGGATATTTTTGACACTTGTAAGGACCATGTCTTGTTTCCTTTTAGTTAGCTCCTTTAGTTGCCTTGTTGACATTTTGCTGATGTCAATCACAATCTCGATAGCCTTGCTCCTTTTGGCTTCTATGTCTACTGCAAAGGATAGCTTCCACTTGGATGAGGACGAGCTTGGAATATCGACTTGTTCCTTTTGTCTCGGTTCCTGTACCGGTTGATCTTGTGCAGGTAACTCATGTTCCTCTTCATTTTGTTTTTCTTCATTCTCCAGTAGGATTTCTGCTTTTGGCCTTTCTTCCTGTATCTGTGCTTCCACTTCTGGTTGCACTTCAACTTTTGGTTGAGCATCCTCTTCCTGTGCAAATTGCTCTTCTGGTGGGACTTCTTCCTTGTGATGCAGATCACCCACAGCAATTTCTTCTTCAACACCTGTAGTGTTGTCAATGGTCATCTTGACTGATGACTCTCCTAGATTCATTTGTTCACCAGATGTGAACTGTTTTGTATGAATATTCTCCTCACCGGTTGTAGGTTCTTCACGAGAAGTGAATTGAACCGATGGTTCTTGTGCTGGTTTGGTTTGATCTTGTGGACCTGTTCCCTCAAGACCACTGAAATCATACTCCTGCCATAAATCTAGAGTCTCTTTATAGACTTCGTTTTCATACCCGTTGAGTATCATAGCAACTCTATACTTGGTATCCAAGTTCATTGATGCTTCCTCTAGTAGAAGCTTGATTCTCTCTTCACTGAGACTAGGTCTGACCTTTGACAATGTCTCCTTATTAATTCTAGTGTTGGTGCCTAAACCGGTTCTCCATTTTGTCATTAGCCTAGAATTGAGTTCAGAGGGAAACTTGGACCTATAGTCCCTTGGAGTTCTGTTGTAATCCATAAAAGTTTCCACTAGAGCTACTATTACTGCCTGTTTATCTTCTTCTCCTAGCACACTATACTATCTAGTGGCATTGTCTACTTCTCCAAAATCCATCACTTCATCAACTATATCATTGACAGTCATGGTGCAAGTCTTACCTTTTTCTGGAGAGACAAGAACGGTTGGGCGAGCTGGATTACTGTCTTTATCATCAGTGATGTTGACGATGACTGGTCCGGTAGGAATCTTCTCTTTAACTGGCACTTCTACTCCAAGTACTCCTTTTCCTTTTCCAGTGTCAACGATCAGTGGCACAATGGTCCTTTGACATGCTTCTTCAGCCTGTTGTTGAGTTTGAAGAAGCTTTGTCCATGTTGCCACACCTTTTTCATGAACTTTGTCAACTTCTCTGACAAGCATCTAACCGATCCTCCTCTTTATCAGGAAATTCTGCTTGTGCAAATCAGCTTGCTGAGCGGCCTCATCCAGAGTGAGATGGTTCTGAACCTCCGGCAGAGCTCAAATCCTCAGCTCCTTTTCTCTGTCCATTGAAGCTTTCCATCTAGCTTCAAGAATTTCTTGGAGATCATTAGGAACAACCTTATAAAGTTATGTGGGAGACAGGTTGAACTTGTGAATACAGTAAACTACTACTTCCTCTATCTTTCTCCTGTCTTCTTCATTTGCAAAATGATATCTTGTGCTAACTGAACTCATTCTACTGGTTTCTATCAATCCTACCACAAATTCATCAATTGTGGGTTTTCTCCTTCTTGGTGGATCCTCCTTCACCGGTTTACCAGATTTCTTCTTTCTGACTAGAGGAACTGTTTCTTCAGTTTTTGTTTCCTCTTGTTCTTCTTCTTGAGTGTTGGGTACCGATTGTGCTCTCTTCCTTTGAGCTTTGGGTTGATCAGTCACCAGTTTCTTCTTTGGTGTAGGGGTCCTTTTTACATATACATTCTTGATTGGTGCCCTTTTCTTCAAATTTTCTTGAATCTCTTCATAGGTACTGAATCGGAGAGCAAAGAGATCTAGGTTAGCTTCTTGTAGGGCATCTGCATATGCCTTAGCTGTCTTGGATGAGATTTCATAACCCAATTCAGGAGCGTACTCGGTTCTTGGTTCCACAGCTTGTATGATGCGGTGGTAGGTGGATACCAGAAAACATACATCATCTTTGTACAGGTCAACAATAGTTGACGGAACCCTTTCTCTAGCGTGCATTCTCAGTTGAAATGCCTCAAAGTATTCGATCATTACTTTTTCGAACTAGTTTCCCAGTTGGTTGGCCATATCACTTATTTGCATCATAACTGGTCGGTCTGTTGCCCATGTTACCTTTCCTATTCACGGGAAGAAATTAGAATAGTAAAAGTAAAGACATACGAGTAGGGTGCCAAACTTTAGGGATTGCTTCTTTATAATGCCGAGCTTCCTCATATTTTCAAATATCTATCCTCGAAGCATTGAGAAGATATCGTACTAAGCATTATCATGCATTATCCGGTGAGCGGCATGAATGGCTCCTCCCAGTATGCTGGACTGATAAACCTTGTAGCCTATCACAGCGGATGCGAACCGAACTCCATCATCTTCGATGTCGTTGACTGTCATCAACCGACTGTCATATTTTGACTTCGTCAGTTTTGTGACCACAGCATTGGAGATGGTTCTTAGGGTGAGTGCTTCCCCTTCTTGACTGTACCCGGTCACTCGATGCAAGTCTTCCTTCGTGATTTGATTGCATACTCCTTTTGTGAGCCAGACACTCGGTTCATGAAGACGACTAAGAACCAGTTGAATGCAGTCAAGTCGGAAGACGATCAGGTAACAAACTCTGTTGATTAGTCCAGACGACACCAGCTTCGTGTATTTATCAGGAAGTCTTCGCATAGCGAGAGGTACTCGCTTTGGATGTAGGTCTCGTCCAGTTCTTCCTACTTGGCGTGAATGAAGGTCGTGACATCTTCAGTCAGGAGGACTCCATTTGGCACAAACGATAGCGCACCAGCCATGTCGTTTTCCCTGTTTTGAACTACCATAATATCGTATCCAGGTCGGTCGACTTGATTCCCTTGATCAGCTTGACAGCAGAGGATGATGATGCCATTTCTTGATAACCAGTTTACACAAAAAGTCACTTGATCGGTATTACAGACAATATCTTACGATGATCAAAGCACGAGAATATTACTCAAGCATAAGAAATTGTTAATCACAAAATTGCAAAGTAAAAGTAAATGAGTAATTCTCCTTTCTTTATATAGAGTTAGAGCATAACGATAACTATTCGTTTAACGGCTACAACATTAATTGCCTTACTAACCTTTCTTTCCGTTTTTGCCAACCAGTAATTCAGGCTTTTTCCTTTTTGAACAAACCCCAGTTGATTAACACTTACCTGTCTGGTTATTCTTCCTAACTGAGTGAGTTTGTTGCTCACCAGTCCTATCGGGAACAGTAGAGGAGCTACCGGTTCCCTCTAAGCCATTTAGGCTCAGTTTGCTAAATAGATATCACCATCTGCAGATGATGATCTTCCCTCTGTCTTCTCCTCAGCAGAGCTCCTTGATTCCTTCTTGAACCAAATCTGCTTGACTTCTTTCTCGGTCTTCTTTCCTTTGTTGTTCTTCTCATTTGAAGACGACGTCTTCTCCACCGGTTTGACCGATCCTTTCCTTTTGTTCATTGACCGGTTCCTGTAGTCTTTAGCTAGGTGTCCAACTTTGTTGCAGGTGTAACAAACTATCTCGGTTGCCTTCCATGGATCCACCCTTCTCTTGTTAGGTGATTTGCACCAGGAGTCATTGTAATTGTGCATGCCACAGTTAGCACAGTTGGTTGTGTTCCGGTTCTTATTCCTTTTGGGGAATACCGGTCTCAATGGGGATCTGAATGCCATAGTCTTGGATCTACATTCATCAGCTTTGTGTCCAAACTTGTTGCATGCGTAGCAGTAGCCCTTGAAGCTTCCCCTACTTCCACTAGGCACACTTGTGGGGCAAGACCAACATTCATTGGTCTTGTGGCCATGTTTGCAACAAGTTTTGCAGTAACTGTTAGTTGGCTTTACCGGTGCATTTCTGTAGCAGTGTTTGCATGAAATGTTAAAGGTTTTTTTACCCTTTTGTTCTTCCGGTTTCTTCTTTTCCTTCTTGCTTTTGTTGGCTCCTGATGATTCACCAATCTCCTTGGTGTCTTGACTGGTGAACCCAAGTCCGGTGGGATCTTTGTGCTTTCTTTGAGCTTTGAGTTGCTCATCAAGCTTGACCGAGCTCTCGTTGTATCTTCTTAGGGTTGTTATTCCTAACCGGTTACTGAGAGGGGGGGGTGAATCAGTAAATACTATTTCTATTGCAATTTAAAACTTGTATAAAGATTCTTGCAAGATAAGCAAAATGTAAACAATCATCCACAAGCATAAATAGAAATACTCAGATCAACATATCATGTATACGTGGAAACCCTCAGTTAGAAGGAAAAAAACCACGATGAGACAGAGCTCACAACTTCACTACTGCGGTAATAAAGATGCCCTATTAGGAGCTTACAAAGCACTTGCAAGGGTGCTACCTGATTAAAAGATTTGGTAAAAGATCGGTTAAGACCTTAACTCTGTTAGGAGCCGCCTTGTTAGAGGACTTTCAACATCAACAAAGATGTGACCCGGTTAAAGGATTTTTACAAAGAACCTATTAGAGTTCACCCTAATAGAGGGATTTCAATATGCTTTCACAATACAAAAGCAATGATCTTAACTTGACACTTTATGTCTGATTAGATCATACCTGTTGATCTTTCCCGGTTCTGCCTAGTTGTTGATCTATCTACCTTTCACCTCTGTGACTGTAGCACTTCTCTCAGAAGGTATCTCTCTTCTGCTCTGTATATTCAACAATTGTCAACAACTCTTTTTTTTCTTGTGTCCTATGACCTGTATAAATACAAAAGTTCATCTCAATGAAACCCTTAACTCATAGAACCGCCAGGCTGTAAACTCATCCTTAAATCATGCAACAAAACAAAAAGCTTTGCGTTCTGATCTTGAGTTTACCTTGAAACATCCGCGTAGAAATAAAACTAACTCTTGTTAAAAAGCTAACTTCAGTTCTAAATGGTGGATGCCCCGCATATTCCGATTTTAACTTAAACAGCTCCGCATTCACCGGTGCGGATAGACATGCTATTTGACCGGTGTCAATCTTTGTACCCGGTCCATCCCTGTATGTAATATAAGACCGATACAATGCACTCTATTCGATCTACCGATGCATCTCCTCCATTTCGTCTACTGATGCATACACTCTGTTATAGTCTACCGGTGCCTATAAAGTAATATGAGTGATTTTCCAGTGTACCTATACTGGTAGGAATGGTGTTTGCTTCTAACTTCACTAATGACAACTCAAATGTGCTAACAAGGATTTCATTCCTTTCTTCAAGTTCTTTCATCTGTTCCTTCAGTTGATACAACTCTTTTGCATGCTTCATCTCTATCATGCCAGCCCTTTTGCATGTTGGTGTTATCTTGAGTGACTATTTGCATGTCTTCTTGAGTTGCAGAACGACAAGATCATTTTCCCTTACCGCTTCCTTTGCCAGATTCATTGCTCTCTGAGATGTTGTTAATGACTTAACTGCAGTGTTTCTTTAATCTTCAGCTTTCCTCTTTTTCTCAATCAGTTCAACCATCCTTAGGGCATTATCTTCCTGCTCCCTCTTTAGGTTGGAGATTTGATCAGTTAGGATCTGGTTCCTCTCCATGAGCTCAGAGACTGCCTCCTCAGCTTCATCTGATCCACTCTGCCCAAAGAGTTCATCAATTGTTTCATTGCTCTCACTCAACTGCAGAGCCAACTCCTTTCTTTTAGTAAGGGATCTTCTCAACCTATTCTCCAGAGAGGCAATGATGTCGTTGGTTTCCTCAAACTGTTTCTGATACCTGTAACCCTCCATGATCTTTCTCTCAAGCGGTTAAGCTTTATATCTTAGAGAACTAAGCTCTGATACCAATTGTTATTCCTAACCGGTTATTGAGAGGGGGGGTGAATCAGTAAATACTATTTCTATTGCAATTTCACACTTGTACAATGATTCTTGCAAGATAAACAGAATGTAAACAATCATTCACAAACAGAAATAGAAATACTCAGATCAACACATCATGTATACGTGGAAACCCTCGGTTAGAAGGAAAAACCCACGATGAGACAGAGCTCACAACTTCACTACTACAGTAATAAAGATGCCATGTTAGGAGCCTACAAAGCACTTGCAAGAGTGCTACCCGGTTAAGGGATTTGGTAGAAGATCGGTTAAGATCTTAACTCTGTTAGGAGCTGCATTGTTAAAGGACTTTCAACATCAACAAAGATGTTACCCGGTTAAAGGATTTATACAAATAACCTATTAGGGTTCACCCTGATAGAGGGATTTGAATATGCTTTCACAGTATAAAAGCAATGATCTTAATTGATACTCTTTATCTGATTAGATCATAACTGTTGATCTTCCTGTTCTGCCTGGCTGTTGATCCTTTCTGCCTTTCACCTCTGTGACTGTAGCTCTTCTCAGAAGATAACTCTCTCCTGCTTTGTATAATCAACAACTCTTTTCTTGCGTCCTATGACCTGTATTTATGCAAAATTTTATCTCAATGAAATCCTAACTCATAGAACCGCCAGGCTGTAAACTCGACCATAAATCATGCAACAACAAAAAAGTTTTGTGTTCTGATCTTGAGTTTACCTTGAAACATCCGCATAGAAATAAAACTAACTCATGTTAAAAAGCTAACTTCAGTTCTAAACGGTGGATGCCCCGCATATTCCGGTTTTAACTTTAACAACTCCGCATTCACCGGTGCGGATAGACATGCTATTGACCGGTATCAATCTTATACCCGGTCCATCCCTGTATGCAATATAAGACCGGTACAATGTACTATGTTCAATCTACCGGTGCATATACTCTGTTTCTAGTCTACCGGTGCCTATATAGTAATACAAGTGATCTACCGGTGAAACTCTACCGGTGGGAAGTGTATTTGCATCTATCTTCACAAATGACATCTTAAATTTGCTAACAAAATGAATAACATCAGCAATAGAATTTGATTCCTCTTCACTCATTGAGATTAATAGCCAATACAACCAAGTCTCTCTTCCGTCAAATGTAAACAAGCTCTCTTCAATGAAATAAAGATCAATAAGCATACCAGTGAACAGACTTGGGAGTAGAATATCAAATACAATATCAATCCCTTCCGATTGGAGATGGCAGTCTATAATACTGGGATTATACCGGCAGATAAGGAGTTCATCAATTGAAATATTTAGAATCAACTGTACAGAAAAAGGAATAGGCAGCCATTAGATATTAAATCAGATAACAGATCACAACTTAGTTCTTATCAACTAATTGGAGGAATCCTCACTTGCAAATAAGGGTTTAACTTTACATCAGCCAGCAATAAGGATTAGATCAACGACATTCTAATTTGAATGTTATAATTCCTACTACGGAATTAAGGTAAAGATTATACATCTCTGAAGGTCAGAATATACTGTTATAAGGATGGATATACCAAGGTATAGGATATTCATAGGGCCTTAGGAAGAGATAAGGAGTAATGGAATGGTGAAATAGTTTGAGGACCGTTCTAGGATGGCCATAAAGGTGACTAGAGCCCCAGGAGGTCCTCCCCAAAGAGCTAAGCACCTGATTACGATCTCTCCCTAAGGATTAGGTGGGAAATAGATACTCTTTACTTCCTTTTATGATTGTGTGTATGTGTGTTTTGTATAGAATCTTCTAACTCATGTGCAGGTTTATTCATCAAGGCTCATTATAGAACAATGTAATACTTAACACCGAAGAAGGGGAGATTACAGACACCAATAGAAAGAAGCAACCTAGTCTCCCAATACCAACAATGTTGGCATCTAGCAGGGACCAAAGAAGGAATTGAGACAAATCAAGCCATCCCCTCAAAGGAGAAAAAAGCTTAAAATAGTTATCTCTCATGGCTAAAAACTAAGGCCCCCATGGATTGGAGTATGTAGAGCAATGAAGCCTAATTATTGTTGTTGTTAGATCAGATTTAGGGTATGAAATTCTTTAAAATTTTATGTATATATATTAGATAAATTCAAAATAGAATGTTATCTAATCTTAGATAGATATAAGTATATCTTGATAATTTCTCCTTAGAATATTATCTTTACATATATTGATCTCCACATTGTATTATATCAAATCACTTATTTGGTATATATCAATATCAATATAATATAAATAATCTTCTTATTTAACTGTACAAATGACTTATATATATATATATATATATATATATATATATATATATATATATATATATATCAAACTAAGGCTGAATTGTATTGCTATTAATAAATCAATTTCATCAAATGAGTTTGATGTAATATATATTCTTCAAGGATGTCTCACGAAGGGACATACCTCTTCATGAGACTATGTTTCTCACGAAAAGTGATGTCTCTTCGTAAGACATTCTTATTATCAAAGTTTACCAACTTAGCAAATTGCATTATCGACATGTTATTGTTTATCAAACTTGATCCTCATTATCGACTTGTTAATGTCAATCTTCATATTAACATTGAACATTATACTAGCTGATACATATCGGCCTTCATTCTATTTGCTGTCCAAACATATGTTTAACAAAATCGTTGTTAATAATGATACTGTCGACAGTGTCCTTATTAACAATGATAAGTTTATTACGTTGATAAGAATGAAATCGATATAAGTATTTTGATGATCATACAAATATGATTATCATTATTGATGATGATAATCACAGTGATATCATGATTATCATCATCAATAATGATTAATCAATATTATAATTCAAATTCATAGTTGATACCATAATCAACATAAAGTAATATCTTGATTTGGTCGATACCATAATCAACTTTTGATAATCAAATCAATAATGTTAAGTTGATATTGTTATCAACTTTATTAACAATTAAAGTTGATAACAATATCAACTATAACATTGATATTACTTTTACTCATATTAGTTATCACTAATGATAACTATGATAGTTATCAATTATATCTATCATGGTTATCAAATAATAATAATTATAAAATGAATCTTAATGAATTCTCCAGTTGATAAGATCATCAAATTTATTCATAATGTATATAACATATAATTCTCATTTTATCTAAAGAAGGAGATATCAAATGCTTAAGGTTAGAATAATCTGATCGAAGCTACAAACATTAACAATTATTAGTATCCTCCTAGATGGCATATTTTTTTCATGACAATATAGGAATATTCTTCAAAACATAACTTTTTTAATAACCAATGCATCTATTCTTATTGAAAAATGTTTTGCAACTATGGAGTATTACTTTTTGCCATTTTGGGAGTGTGAAGACAACTCATTTCTTCTTTAGTGGGTGAAATGAGTTTTATATGAAATAATTCATCTTTTTTGACATTCTTTGTATTTATGATGAGAGAACCAGCCTAACTACTATCTAAAGATTTATGTTCTCATCAAGAAGAAAAAACCCACATAGTTTTCAAGTGCATAATCTACTAATATAAGGGTGACATGTAGCAACAGAAAGGGAGAAGAAATGTTGTTAGAAGCCATTAGCATACCTATGCAAAATAGAAAAAGTAGAAACAAACTTATCTATCCGCATTTGTGCACAAGCCCATAAAGTAATAAAAACCCAATAAATCCAATACATAGGCAAACCTTCAAAACATTGTCAAGAAGGATACGTGTCCCTTGATGTATGTCACTGGAGTATGTGGCTCACTCATTTGAGACACTTTTTTTTTCTTTTCCAAATACCCGTACACCATAAAAATAAAAAAAATGCATTGTTTAATATTTCAATTTCCAAAGTCACTTAAAATTCATACAAGTTACAGCCCATAAGAAACCTAGACTGAGCCTCAAGCACCACTGAGCATCCTTAACAAAGCCACAAAGATACCAATGGCTCTTTTGTAATCCCAACCTTAAGTAACTTAAGGTCCAGTCAGATACCTCAAATGAGTCTTGAGAAACTAAATGGCCCATGAGAAAGATAAACCAAACCTCAAAGCAAGTAGATGGCCCATTAGCAACCCAAATGTGTGCCATGAGTGATTCAACTAAGCCAAGCAAGTCAAGGATCAAACAGAAATCTTAATTTAGCCATTGACCAAATCAGAAAGTATTACAATTTACATGCCAAAAACTCTTCACTCTACAATGGTCAACACTAGTTGCCAATAATGATGTTATAGCTAATAGTTGAAATATACAGTTATACATAATGATAAACACAATAGCCAGAGTTGAAGTGGTCAACTTACCTTGCAATTGAATCCAATTTGTAACTTCGCTGATTGAACAACAACCTTCAAAATCTTCAACGACTGAATAACAATCTGAAAAATCAACACTGCAATTCCTAATGAACAGTGCAGAATTCTATCCAAATAGCAAATCCTTGGCCAATAATATTAGAATATAATATTTCTTTAATGGTCATCTAAGTTAATCTTTAGTTTATTAGGTAGTTTCTATTTTCGTCTTTAGTTCACAATTGTTTCTTTTAGAAACATCGTCTTAGTAAATCTATATAGGGAGCTTTCATCTCCTCTATTTAATACAACTACATCAACATCCATTTACCATAACATGGTATCAGAGCCGATGGGGTTTTTCAAAATTTGGCAAATTTTTTAATAAAAAATTTGTAGCATCTTCTTGTCTGGAATTTTTTCCAGAAATTTGTTTTTTCAATTTTTTATATTGTTGGAGGTTTTCTGAAACCTTTGGAGTTTTCATGGGCGTCGGTCCTGGGAAAATTGCAGGTTTTTCAGTCGTCTATGGGTTCTTTGATAACCTTTCTTTGCTCGAGCTTGGGCGTCATTTGTTTTGTGCACCGTTTTAGGGCACATGACGTCCTTTGTTCCTGCACTCGAACTCGATCTGCCCACATTTATGATTGTTTTTTCTATTGCAACGGCTCAGCTAGGGCACAAGATCCGCGTTTTCTTTGGCTCTGAGTGTCGTGTTCGACGGCCTTTTTGTTCGTATTTTTCCCTCCTGCCAACAGTTGTTGAAAATCGCAATGTTTTCTGCTCGCATGGCCTATGTAGTTGCATCTTTGTTAACAACGGCCAAAGGAAGAAGATTGTCGTTTTTACTTTTAGGGATCTTCCTGTGCTCGCGACCTCCTGCGAAGGGGTTTTGTTGAGTTTTTCCTGCATCGTTGACACTTTTGAGAGCCCTTTTCTGTGCATGCTTTCAACCTACGATGTCTTCATCTCCCTAAAACAACACGGCTATGGCACATGATCTGCCTTTTGTTTGGCCGACTAGAGATGTTTTGGTTAAGGTTTAATAAAAAAAATTTGCCTTAGAAATTATTTAAATGGGTTTATAATTTTTCCCAAAAAAAAATATTGTTAGATTTTTAATAAATTTGTAATCCTTAAAACATTTATCTAGTGGGTTTATAATTTTTTCCTTAATAATTATCTGGTATGTTTATAATTTTTTCCTCAAAAATTATCTAGTGGGTTTATAATTCCTTCCTCAAAAATTATTTGTTGACTTTTATCATTTTTTCCTCAAAAACAAAGCTTTGTATTCTCTAATCCGTGTCTCGGATTTTGTTATCTGGTTTTGATCGATTTTTCACCTCAAAAATCGTGTCGGGTTTTTTCAATTTTTCTCCTAAAAAATCATGGTTTTTTGCAATTTGTTTTGGGGCATCATGCTCATCTGCAAAGTTTGGAGGATTTGCCGATTTTTCCTCAAAATCGTGCTAGTTGTTCTCAGTGTTTGTCTCTATCTCCAGGGTGTTGGCATTATGCTTAGTTGTCATCATTGGCAAACATCAAACACACCAGTCTTTTTGTTAGAGAAGCAATGGAGCAGCAGTGGTGAACCAGTACTTGTCCCAGTCGACAACCATCAAACTTGTTAAGTAATCAATGTAATTGCACCGGTCATAACAATGCCGGTCTTGGCCAACCGATCTAGCAGAAAACCACAGAAGGCAGATGCCTCAACCGGCAGCACACCGGTTTCCGCACAACAGTATCACACCGGTTAGTGCTTATATGATTTCCAATCCGGCTTTAATGAGAATCTGATCCGGTTTTTGCGGAGCGTTTTGGGATGAACTGGAGTTTTGTATGCGAGCGTTTTGGGGTGAACTGGAGTTCTGTATGCGAACATTTTGGTTTGAACTAGAGTTTTGCACACAAGAGTTTTGGAATGCTTTCCAGTTCAGCAACGTTTTTGATGGATTTATTGCTTGGGGCCACAATTTCATTAAGTAATTTGAGAATCATTATATATATGGGTCATCGTGCAAAACGTTAAATGTGTTGATATTTTGGCCTTTACGACAAAGATCAACCAATTGGATAATTGGAAATATATATATAATAAATATATGGAGATATATTTATTATAAACGATTTAAATAATGATAATAAATAATGGATATTTATTATCTATTGTTTATTTATAATGATTTAATTAATCTATACTTTGGAGGGCCCAAGTTGTCATTATAATAATAATATATAATAATAAATAAAGAAGTTATTTATTATTTATTTGAAGATAGATTTAATACTTGGAGGGCCCAAGTTGTAATTAAGATAATAATAAATATAAGATTATTATTTATTATGGGCCCAAGTCGGCCAACTTGGAGGCCAAGGATTTTATCTTAATTGCTCATATATAAGAGCGACTTGGAGAATGATAGAAGTAAGAAATAATAATTAGAACTACGTCTGACTTTGAGTTGCATTGGATGCAACAACGTAGGCGGTTTCCAGAAGGATGAAGACCTCAAGTCTATCTTTGTACTTCTCTCCAAGTCTGCGATTTATAGGCGAATTATGAGGCAGATATATGGCAGAGATCTAGGGTGAATTTATGTTAGCCCTAGATGGGCGAATTGTTGCAGCAGCTGGGCGAATTTCAGCAGACATTAAAGGGCGAATTTGCAACAGAGTTGGCGAATTTATGGCAGACCCTAGGCAGCGATTTAGGGCAGCTACATGGCGAATTGCAGCAGACCCTAGGCAGCGAATTGGGGCTGCTACATGGCGAATAAAAGCAGCCCTAGATTGGGCGAATTTAGGGCAGATCAAGAAGATTGAAGGATCAGATTTTAAAGACCCCAAGGACGGATTTCTAAGTTACAATCCGGGTATTATCTTCCTTCTTCTTGTTATTTATTCATACCCTATGCTTAGTTTTGTTAGATCTCTAGATTGAATATATTCCTTGGTGAAAATCTGAAAATACCAACATGGTATCAGAGCTACGGTAGAAGAAAGATCCATTTCAGATTTAGGAATTTCAATCTAACTATTTCAAAAACTAAGGCAACCGGGGGTTTGGCTTAAATTGGTTGTAAATATGAAAGGAGGGCTAAATCTTGCATTAAGGTTAAATACCTTGGAGGGAATCTAGATTAAGAGGGAGTTTGATCATGGGCTCACTTTCCTATCCCTCTTACATGTGTAAGATCATCATGGCTTATTGGATCATTAGCTAGTTCATTAGCATCATATGATTGATTCATTAAACATTTGCATTGATTAGCACTTGCATATGCTATATTTACATATTGGCTAGTTCATAACACTTGGCTTATGATAGAATATCCTTCCTCACTGTTATGACTGAGTCTATAATTATGACATGCATAACTGCTTAACTGCTTATGAATGTGAAGGAAGTACTTTTGTACACTGACAACATTGGCTTGTGTTGGTCTTTACATTGGCATTGGACAAATGATATAATCTGGTATGTATTACAGATTTTGTCTTAGTTACAGCTGTGGTAACATAAAGAGCTATCTATTTGGATTAATTTAAGTATGCCTTCCTTACTGATTTATGCTTGTTCTATGAGAGAACTACTGCACATTGTATACTTTAGCATGTATGTAAGTAGCATACCTGATTTACCTATTGCATAGCTTAGCATGTATGGATGAAGCATACTTTATTGGATTATTGTGTATGAATGGATCATACTTCATATGACTAAGATTATATGGTTCTATGTGTGAACACTTTATTTGATCATAGTTGTTACTCTTATGCTTGTTCATGAGATAAGATTTGTTTATATGATCAAAATTGTAAGATAAGATTGTGTTTATGAGATTACATCTATGCATATGGCTAACTTGTTTCTTATGAATATCATGGATTTGATATCTTGTGGATCAGCGATCCACATTCGCATGGATCAGGGATCCATTGCTGAGTAATTGGTGAGACATCATGGATTTGATGTCAAAAGACCATTACTCCGAGCAATTGGTGCGACATCATGGATTTGATGTCAAAAGACCATTGCTCCGAGCACTTGGTGAATATCATGGATTTGATATTCATTAGACCAATGCTCAAGGATATCATGGATTTGATATCTTGTGGATCAGAGATCCACATTCGCATGGATCAAGGATCCATTGCTAAGTAATTAATGAGACATCATGGATTTGATGTCAAAAGACCATTACTCCGAGCAATTGGTGAGACATCATGGATTTGATGTCAAAAGACCATTGCTTCAAGCATTTGGTGAATATCATGGACTTGATATTCGTTAGACCAATGCTCTGGATATCATGGAGTTGATATCTTTGAGTCTTGGAGACTCATTGATCAAGGATCCACAGTTGAGTATTTGGTAACATCATGGACTTGATGATACCATAAATATCATAGAGTTGATATTCTAAACTATTGAGTCAAGGTGACTCGTTGTAAAGAGCCTGGCTGGCTCTTTCGGATTCTAATTTCTTAATTTGAAAATACTTGCAACTTATTCCAATAATAGTTTTGCAAAATGCAATGATGAAGAAATATCCACCATTTTAAAATAACAAATCCAAGCAAAGGAATCTCCATGATAACATTTATTAATTACTAATCTCATCTCAACGAGACATATAATCCATTTATAATTAATACTTCATAAATCTGAATGATCTAACAAGAAGTAATTTAAATCTGGAAATGAACATTCATTAAAATTGACACCTGGCAATGCTGCAACCTTTTATAAATGCTATGTCCTCCAACAATGTCATGACACAACCCTGATTTAATTAACGTCACCCCTGGAACAGTCACGTTACAGCTTGCATTGGCGCGTGACTGGGCTGTATTGAAATGCAGGCCCTCGCAGCACCAAAACGGCCCCTTAATGCAGGCCCATGAACATGTAGGAAGACTGCCGTAACCTGCCAGAACACTCACGCAGCCCTTGCGTGATTGATACTTGATTTTACACTAAATTCAGATCACTCCCTTCATACGCAGCTTGGAGATACTTCAGTCTCCCTTAACAATTAGTAAACCTCCAAGTTCGTAACTATTAACCAAATTAAAAATCACAGCAAACTCCCAATTAATTTCAGAACCTCAGCATGAAGACAAAATTGAAATCTTGAGTGCAAATCGATTTGCCTATAGATGAAAAACTCCACACAAATCCAGTATACATCAACACTGGATTAAAATTCAGAATCAAAACTACAACTACAAAATTCACCATCAACCTGTAATGGCTCAAATTGTCAGAAGAGGAATCAGTCCTCAAAACCCTAGCCGCATAGTCTCTCTCACAACTTCAATAAAATCATAATTCAACAATGGATGATTTTTCTTTCACAAAGCATTGTTTTTATAATTCATAAGTGTCTTCTCTCACACACTTCTTCACTTAAAACACTTTTTATACTTAGGCACATATTGAATAATATAATTTATTAATTCATTTGGCTCCAAAAAAAGGTCTTTTCACCAATATCATGAAATTATGACACGCAAGGTCCCTGTTTCTTGTGCCCAAGATTTAAAACTTTTCATCCTGGTTCCAACAAGCTATAACACTAAGGTATCCAGCATATAATACCAACAAAAACGGCAACCTTAGCAAATTTAATTAAATAATAATAATAAACCACCCGTCTTGCGAAAACAATTGAAAAAGCATCCGAATCGAAATCTGTCTGCACAGGATTGATCCAAATAATGAAAGATGATGAATGAACTTGACGGGGTGACTTACTAAAAATAGACGCTCTCTCCAAGATTCTTGGAGCCCAAACCGGAAGCCAGAAATGAAAACTAAGAGCATCATTCAACTCCTCTAACTCATCTGAGCTCATCGGAATTATCCATTGACTTACTATAAATAGTAAGTTCATACCAAAGACCCTCTAAACACCTTGCCAGACCATGAGGATCACAATAATGACCTGGCACCATCAGATCAATGACCTGCAAAAAAATGGGGACATTACACTCGTGGACTTAGTTATCCACAAAATTGGATGGTATGCATCATGGACTTGATGATACCATGAATATCATAGAGTTGATATTCTAAACTCTTGAGTCATGGGACTCGTGGATCTGAGAAATCCACATCTGGATAGTAAAACATCATGGACTTGATGTTGTTACTTTGGTGACTTAATGTTATCTTGAATATCATGGGCTTGATATTCTTGTGGGCCTAATCAACCCACAGCAGGATAGATAACATTATGAAGTCAAATGTTGATATACATGTGACTTATGGTTGGTAGATAGGGATCTACCTTCATAGATGTGAAATCTATGATACCATTGGATAAGGAATCCAACATGGCTATGATGAATGGTTGATGAAGAACATATGTGTTCTTATCATATCTTGTAGATAGATATATTCGGCTTCTCTATCAAGGGTGATAGAGAGAGATCATTGAGTTGATCTTTTCCTCAAGTCCAAGAGGGAGTGTTGATATTTTGGCCTTTACGACAAAGATTAACCAATTGGATAATTGGAAATATATATATAATAAATATATGGAGATATATTTATTAAAAACGATTTAAATAATTATAATAAATAAGGGATATTTGTTATCTATTGTTTATCTATAATGATTTAATTAATCTATACTTGGGAGGGCCCAAGTTGTCATTATAATAATAATATATAATAATAAATAAAGGAGTTATTTATTATTTATTTGAAGATCGATTTAATACTTGGAGGGCCCAAGTTGTAATTAAGATAATAATAAATATAAGATTATTATTTATTATGGGCCCAAGTCGGCCAGCTTGGAGGCCAAGGGTTTTATCTTAATTGCTCATTTATAAGAGCGACTTGGAGAATGATAGAAGTAAGAAATAATAATCAGAACTACGTCTGACTTTGAGTTGCATTGGATGGAACAACGTAGGCGGTTTTCAGAAGGATGAAGACCTCAAGTCTATCTTTGTGCTTCTCTCCAAGTCTGCGATTTACAGGCGAATTATCAGGCAGATATATGGCAGAGATCTAGGGTGAATTTATGCAGCCCTAGATGGGTGAATTGTTGCAGCAGCTGGGCGAATTTCAGCAGACATTAAAGGGCAAATTTGCAACAGAGTTTGGTGAATATATGGCAGACCCTAGGCAGCAATTTAGGGCTGCTACATGGCAAATTGCAGCAGACCCTAGGCAGCGAATCGGGGCTGCTACATGGCGAATAAAAGCAGCCCTAGATTGGGCGAATTTAGGGCAGATCAAGAAGATTGATGGATCAGATTTTAAAAACCCCAAGGACGGATTTATGAGTTACAATCCGGGTATTATTTTCCTTCTTGTTTATTTATTCATACCCTATACTTAGTTTTGTTAGATCTCTAGATTGAATATATTCCTTGGTGAAAATCAGAAAATACCAACAAAGTGTGGTTGGAGAAATCAAGTGCGCAAAGAGAAAGCAGAGCAAAAAAGCCAAGTCTTCTAAGAAGGGATGCAATCACCGGGAGTGAACGACAGAGATTGAACAGCCAAGCCGAGCGAGGAATAGAACATATGATCTGAATGACAAATTAAGTGTCTAGAAAATATCATTTTTCTTAATGTTTCAAGCTCGTAAAAACCCCTTTATCAGGGTGAACCCTAACAAGATCCATTGTATAAATCGCTTAACTGAGTGACATCTTGATTGATGTTCTTAAGTCCTCTGGCGAGGCGACTCCTAACAGGGTCAAGATCTTAACCGATCTATATCAAATCCCTTCACAAGGTAGCACTCTTACAAGTGTTGTTGTAAGCCTTTAACAAGGCAACTTTATTACTGCAGTAGTGAAGATTGTGGGTACTGTCCCACCGTGGTTTGTCCCTCTAACCGAGGGTTTCCACGTATAAATCTTGTGTTAGCTTATGTATGTGATTTTTGTTCAAGTTCCTTAAACATGCATTACATTTTCATAGGATAAGAAGAAAAATTAGTTGAGTTGACTGATTCACCCCCCCTCTCAGTCACCGGTTAGGATTAACAATTGGTATTAGAGCCAAGTTCTTAGATAAAAAAGCTTAACCGCTTGAGTAACGATCATGGAGAGTTACCGATATCAGAAGCAGTTAGAGGAAGCAAATGAAAGGATTGCTTCTCTTGAAAACAGACTGAGAAGATCTCTTGCGAAGAGAAAAGAACTGGCTTTGCAGCTGAGTGAAAGTCAAGACACGATAGATGAACTATCTAAACAGAGTAGTTCAGATGAAGCAGAGGGAGTAGTTCTGAACTCATGGAAAGAAACCAGAACCTGACCGATCAAATCTCTAATCTAAAAAGAGAACAGGAAGGTCATGCACTGAGAATGACTGAACTCATCGAAGCAAGCAAAAAAGTTGAGGATGAGAAAAATAGTGCTAAAGAAGCACTACAGACTGCTGAGAGAGAAAGGAACCTAGCTGAAGATGCTCTAAGAGAGAGTGATGCACTCATACTGCAACTACAAGCAGACATGCAGGGCATAACTCAGGAAAATGCCATCATGCATGAACACTTGCATGATAAAGTTGAAGCAAGTAGATAAATGGCTGCTGAAGTTGAAAAACTAAAAATGCAGTTGAAAACTGTTGAGGAGAAAAATGAAAATCTTGGAAAATACAATAAGAGTTCTGAGAAGCTAGATGAGCAACTAAAAGCCCAAAGAAGGCACAAGGACCCCACATGACTTGGTTACAACGGCCAAGGCACCAAAGAAACCGGTGAGTCCTCAAATCTCAAAGGAATCAAGGAGGACAAAAAGAAACCAACCGAAGAAAAAGGTAAGAGACTCTCCAAATCATCTTGCCAACATTGTGGCAAACCAGGTCATAAGTCTAATGATTGCAGGAATGCATCGATGAAGCCCTTCACCACCAACAGTTACTGCAATAACTATTATAAGTATGGACATAGGACCTTTGAATGCAAGTCACAATCAAACTGTGTGTCTAGTGACAACAAAGGAAGCTTTAAAGGCTATTGCTATGCATGCAACAAATTTGGACATAAGGCTAAAGAGTGTAGATCTACAACCATGGCGTTCAAATCTCCACCAAGACCAGTATTCCACAACAGGAATGCAAACCAGGGCACGTCTGTGTGTTACGTGTGGACAATTAGGGCATAGAGCTACTGAGTGCCGTTCACCCATGGACAAAGGAAAAAGAGTTAATCCATGGAGAGGAACCGAGATGACTTGTTACAATTGTAACAAGATTGGACATCTGGCCAGAGATTACAGGAACCGGTCAATAAATAAAGGAAAAGGCCAAGTAAAACCGGTCAAGAGGAACGAGGCTCCCAAACAAAAGGGAAACATAACTGAAGAGACCAAGAAAGAAGTGAAGAAGATATGGTCGAAAAAGGGGACAAAGAGCTCCAAAGGAGAAAGATCAGAGACAAAGTCATCATCTACCGATGATGATATCTCTTCATCAAATTAAGCCATCAAGGCTTAAGGGGGAAGAGGTAGAAATGCTACTGTCCCCGAAGTAACTAGTGAGATTTACTCTCACTGAGTGGAAGTTGTTATAGAGAAGCACTCACCAATCTAAGACCAAAGAACCGATCAAAAGAGTATGTTGTGTGGTCTGGTTAATTACCTTCTCGGTGATAGGCTGATGTTACACGGTTGAAGTATCAATTGAGGATGTTGCGGTAAAATAGGTAAAGCATTGATTAATGATGAACAGGTTGACAAAGGTGAAGTAGGTAAAAACCGGTAAGGCTCATAAATGCGATAACTGTTAACAAAATGTTACCGTTTGCTAATTATTGTTGGAGCTCGAGGATATAAAAGGGGAAGCGTACTACTCATTTCATTTTAATTTACTTCTTGTGTAAAACAAAAATAGGCTTGAGTAATCTATCTTTGTCTACAATCTTTGCTTTTCAAATCCCGCAAATTGAACAGAGCTTTGTGTGTATTCTCTTACCAATAAAATGGCATCATCGTCATCTATCGCAACTCTTCTTGACATCAATCAGCAAGATCGACTTGAATATGATGTAATGTAAGTTCAAAACAAGTCAAATGATATGGCTAGATCCCTATCATCTATTCTAGACGGCGTGCTATTGACTGAAGACATAATTGCCTTCATTCACTGCAAACAAGAGGAGTTGGGAGAAACATACATTCAGAACGAATTTCTAGGGCTCTGCAAGGACGGGAAGCTAAAGGCAAACTATGCTCGACTAGAAACGGCTGGATTGGCCAATGGGGTTAAATACCCTACCATGTTTCAACCCGACTGGATTCGAATGATACTCAGTCGGGTACATGATCCAGGTGTGTGGTTGGAAAAGGGTGTTGTTACACCAATTACAAAGGAAGACCTGAGGAGAGTGACAGGGTTCAATGCCATAGGGGAAGCCCTTACCCTGAGAACGATTTCCAACAGTGAAGTCAGCCGACTCACAAAGTCTAGGCATGATAGTCACATGATGACTATAACAGATATTGAAGATGAAGGTGTTTGGTTCGTTGTTGCGGTGATCGGTTACAAAATCTATCAATCGAGTTGTCTCAACAGCATACCTAGAGGAGCTATTCATGCAGCTCAGAGAATCATGCACAACAACGCCAAATACGACCTATGCGCTACATTGAGAAGTCAAATCTTTGAAAACATGAAGAAGCTCGGAAAGGTAAAGAAGAAATTCTTTAAGTATGGAACACTAATGGTATGTCTTTTCTTCTATTATCAAAAGTTCTTTCCAGGGGTGGAAAATGTTACTTGGGTAACAAATAGACTGGTCATGGTCCAAATAGGAGAAATGATCAATAACCTGGGAAATCGTTTTAATAAGGTTATGTCACTGTCTTCACCAGTCGCTTCTCTGAGCAATAAGTGCATTGCATCGGTCACTACTCCAGTTAGTGACTTCATCAGTCACTGTCTTCATCGGTTGCCTAAACAGTTCCACTTGTCACCTGTTCCCTAGTATTTGGACATTGTTAGCTTAGACATTTAATGACATCAATGATAACACCACTTTACTATTTACTGGTTGTATCCTCACCAGTAATGCCAACATAATCCATATGTATTCAAGAATCAAATTTAATAGAAAACTCTTCCTCGTGGTCTCTAGACTCTTTTGATACATTTTATAATTATATTCTTGAAAAAAAAATGTTTTTTAAATAAATTTTGATATTTTGTAAGTTGTCAAGTTATGGCCACTTTTTCATTGACTCAAAAAATTTGGGCTTGTTGAGTACTCTAGGAGTCAGAGTCTATGAACTATACTTACAACATTTAGAAAGTTCCAATATTGCTGCCCATGCTTCTGATTTTGCTGATTTTGCAAGAAGTCGTGAAACTTCCTGCAACTCTACTTCTCCTTCATTGTTATCCATAACAAGTGGCAATGAGTACCAATCATCAATGAACAAAATTTGAAGGCTGAAATTAACAAACCACCTCCTATAATTTACCCTAACTTTGTCCCTCCTTGGCTTCCAAGTGAAAATGGTCTTCATGCGCACTCATGGTGAGTGAAGAACCCTCCTAGCTTTCTCTGCGAGTGGGGTTTGCATCTTGAATATAACTAAATTCACAAGAAGGGTTTGTTGTAATACTCACATGCCCATACAAATGAAATAAACTCACCCTTTTCTCCTTTGCAAACGAAGTAAATGTTATATCCAAGAATCAAATGTCAAATCCCACTACCATTCAATGGTGGTGAAAATTCTTGTGAGAGTTATTCGCTTCTTGATTCTAGTGTTTTGTTATGCTTCTCTTAACTTTTCTCAGTGGTTGCTAGTTCTTGCCTTTACCATGTTTTTGATAAAGCCCAAGATGGAGTTTCTAATGCATGCCATCCCAATGCCCTCCAACCTTGCAATGACAACAACAATTGTTAGATTTTTACAACTTAAATCAAGTGGCTTGTCACCTCCATTGAGTGCCTTAACCTTTCTCTTCGTTCTTTCTTAATGAATGGCTTCCTCTTTTTTCATTTTATCTCTATAATATTGGCTTCTTAATGGTGTGTGCATTGCACAATACCCTGCAATAGTTACTTCTCCCACAACTAGTACACGGAACAAGATACCCATATTTTTAAGCAACATGTCCTTCCTTCCCTGAAATTGATACAAAAGATGGGACATTCTACCTTTGGTATGACTTCTTTAGTTTTGCACTTGCTTGCTTACCTCATCGTTAGGCACAAGTAGTGGTGAAGTGTAATCTCCATGTTTCTTCTTTGCACCTTTTTCTTCTCCCTTGTCTAAAGTTGTTTTCCTTTCAAGGTTCCTCATCCTCGAGGTAAAGTAATCCTATCCTCTACTTACTTTGATTATTGCTCGAGTTTTGGAGTATACCTATAGTCATGTTGAAGCTTCCAAAAAAAATAAGGAAATATTTACTTTCCTTAGGATGTCCTTGGTTTATGCATGGTATAGACTCTTCTTTTGGGCATTCACCAATCTCAATGGTCTCAAACAAAGGTATTTTTTCAATTAGAATGGATTGGTATTTTCTCTATCCTTCCTAGCCAAGTTCCCTCCCTTCATAGCACATTCACATTAGCAAGTTGTAGTCTATACCCTTGGTATGTGATTCAAACCTGCCATGAATTTATCAAATGTAATATCTTGAAATAAAACATGACCATGGGTGCTTTCGTTACATCCCTCACTCACTGTTTGTTCTTGCAGAGTAGAGGCTAGTCCACTTCCCTTTGTAGACTCCTCTCTCATTACATGTCCCTTGATTTTTTATATTGATTCATCTCTTACCATCAAACCTTGTTGCAAAGATCAAGGATTCCAATGCAAAATGCTCTTCAATTCTCCATACTAGGTTAGTAATATTCAATTCTTTCTTCTAGTGATTTACTTCAAGCCAACTAGCTCTATTCTCTACTAGCACCTTCTCATGGGATGCTTGGAGATCCTCCAATTTCTTTTTGAGTGATTTTGTCATAGCTGAATATCCAACCAACACCTCATACAACACCTTGTCTACTATTATGAAATGATCCTATAGCATATATTGGGATGCGAAAGAACAACCTATGGCTCAATCAATCCTTGATTAAATCATTTAGAGTCCATAGGTATAATTATATTATGTTAAGTTGGCCTCATTAGGATTAGGTACAAATATTACGTAGCGATGCCTATATATAGGAAGTAGTGTAGTAGTTAGTCATTAGATTATGAATTTTGTTCTTGTTGAAAACTTTTGGAAGTTTGTCCCCTCAAAGTGGCTTTTTATTATCAATTATTTGTGTTGTATTCCTAATATATTCTTCTCTTGTACAAGTACTTTCATTACAAGTGGTATTAGAGCATGATCATGCAATCCAAAAAACAAGAAACAAGGTGATTTTTTTTCAATTTGCTTTCTCAATTTTGTGATTTTTTTCTAAAATCTGGAGAGTTAATCAAGGTCACACAAAAACAAATTTGAGGTCATTTGCAGCATTATCCTCAAAGCTATTGCAAAATTAAAATTTTCACTAAAGTTTCTTGCAATGTTGCAAAACAATGGAGATTTTTTCAGAAAAAAAATGGCATCCATGCACAAGTAAATAACCATGAAATTTCAATTTATTTTGATTTGCTTTAAGTAAGTTATTGTGAGAATTATTTTAATTTTTGGCAACATAATGGCAGAGGCTTCAACAAGAAGCAAAGGAGGGAATCCAATATTAGAGGATGGATTCCATAACCATTGAATCTATAAAGGAAGAAAGCACCAAGGTTAAGGAGTACATCTGATTGTAAGTGGCAATGTAAATGAAAGGGATTGCTAAGAAAGATCTCAATACAATGTTTAAAACTTTAAACAATTATCATAACTCTAGAGACCTATAGATTCTTGACGAGTTGATTCACACCACAAGACTAGAGATGCAAATGTGTCTCTAAATGGACATGAAGATTTTTGTTTGACTCCAATATCAAGTAAAGCCATTAGAATTGCCAAGTCTTGGAACCTCAAGCAAAGGATAGAAATGCAAAATTTTGATGGTAAGGATCCAACCAATTAGCTCTGCCAAATGGAGCAATTCTTTGATCATCATCATGTTCCAAGTCAGAAAAATGTTATGATGGCGCCATTATATCTTGAACCAAATCAATTCATTTGGTATCATTGACTATGTGATGAGAATAGAAAGAAGGGATGAGTTGTCACAAGATTTCTTTTCCAAGAAGAACTTACGACACATTATGGATCTAGTCTTATAGACAATTACTTCAGCTAGATAACCAAATTCAATCAAGCACTATACTCACCAATTCCAAACCTTGTCTTTTAAGAGTGGAACATTGTATAGAGGAAAACTTAAATGAACTATACCCAAGGGGTCTAAAGGACCACATCAAATCTGAGGTATGCATATGTTCACTCCAAGTTTTGACTACCAATCAATGATTTTTGCAAAAAAACTAAAGGGCTTCAGCTAACAGAAGGGAGGAATTTCCCGGCAATAAAGATGGGAGGACCCCTACAACTATCATTCCTTCATATAAACAGGAATAAAATCTTCTAAATATGGTAAAATAAATTTATTTATAATCAAAAGGAAATGTCCCTTGTACATCTCACAGTACAGAGTAAAACATTTTTCGAAAAAACTAAAAGACACTCACTTATAGTCAACAAGACGAAGGTGTTCCTCTGGCTTTTGGCCTAATCGCTCCTTTAACATTTTTGTCACCTGCATAAGAGTTTAATTGAGTTTCAAAAAACATGGCTATCTCAAATTACAAATCTCATGCTCCACACTCTAGTTAAAACTGAAAAAGTAAACTTGGTACAAGAGCATACCAGAAAACTAGCTACAAGTATTGTGAAATTGGCTTCGAACTTAAAAAATAGAATAAAATCATATAGAACTCGTGTTAAACAATGCATCTAACACAAATGGAGGTGACATTGAAAACCGTGTTCCAAAAATTTTGGAAGATGACTAAAAGCAGAAACATACCAACAACATTCAGAATTTCTAACCCCATACTCAACCAACCAATTTTAAGCAATGGTATAGTGGATGACACGAGGAAAAATACTGAAAATATCAAAAAACTAATGACTTTTTAATAAATGATAAATCAGAGGTTTAGGACCACTAGATTTACTTATGCGTTCGATTTTCTACTTCGGTGATCTCTCACTAGTAACTTGTATATTAAAGAGTTTTAGTGACCATGTGAAGAATAGTTGGTCGTATTCAACTTGGATCATTAAGATGAGAAATTTACTACTTGAGGAGATTGTTGGTTTTTTCTTTAACAGAATAGGGGTGCTGATCCAAGTGACAATCAAGTTATTTCCATGGAAAACTCCACGCTCAATGATTCCTTTGAATGCTGCTTATCAAGTGACCATTCAATAACCTAATAGCCATCTCGCATACAGCCTAATCTGCAGTCTTTTATCTCAGTATAGCTCTGGTATTATTCAAGATATGACTATAGTAATACTACATATTCTTTTGGCTACTCTCTGTCAGAATGATGATTACAAGTGAGGACACAGAGAATGCCCCCAGAATTGTTAATCTTTGCTCAAAGAAGAATGATGTATCAAATAATAATCCCCATAACCTGATACATTCTCAGAGAGGTATATTGCTTGTCGTCCTCTATGATAAATTCTAGCTCAAAATAAGGGTTGTAATAATCCTACCTGTTATCTTGGATGTGGCCCAAAAGGCCAACTACAGGAAGCAGTATGCAGAACCTATATTCTAATGGAAAGCTCACTTTACTAGTTGAATACTCACTAAAAAATGGGAAGAATAAAATGTACGCATTAAGAATTTACTTTGAGTTTTTATGTGCAACTTTTCATGTTGTAACTGGAAGATAAAGTCAAAAATTCAGGATTTATATACTTTCTTATAATAAAATAATATTAGCTGAATTTTACATTAAACATTCAAATACTATAATACAATCAGACAGTACTTGCTTTCAAATTTGTAGAGAGGCAAATGAATAAAAGAAGACATAAGAAAAATGAAAGTAAAATGCAGTGTTACTCCGAGTTTATGGGGGCAATGAGACAAGTTGATGTGAGGACACAAGCTTGGGATGGAAACAATTCCCATACTTTGGGGACAGCTGGGGGCTAATGGAGGGAGAGCCATTAAAATCATATATATAAAGAAATATTTGAATTTTTGACATACAACTAAAATTTAAACATACTTGTACTAATAGAAACATGAATTGTAATTGTTAGAAACAAGAAATAAAGAGCATGAGAATTAATATTTAGTAGGTCTGAATATTACCTGTCTTAGTGTCTATGATAATTCAAGATATTATAGGTTTCTTTTCAACGTGACCCAATACATATTTTTAGCTTCAAATAATATGCAATGAGAGCTTCTGTTGATGTGAGTTGAAGGGTATAATTTAAATTTTCATGTATTATCTTTCTTCAATGTTCAAATCATACATCTCTTTCATTGACCTAGTTTCCTCAATAGTAATTTCTATTTTCAAATGTTCCATTTATTTAATTTTGTTGCTATATTCTACTATCAAGTAGATTAATGAGTGATCTGATTTTTTGTTTCATCAAAATAAGCTACCAATGGTAGTCGTGCCCTTTTTATTTTCCATTGTTATTTCTTTGGAACAGAATGCTCACAAATTTTGAACAATAACAATGCATATGATGATAAGAAAAATAGAAAGAGAGGTCGTAAGTTCAAATCTTGATGCCAGCACTCAAAGGAATTCCCATTTCCATTGAAAGTTATTGCTCGTGTTTTTTGCACCAATGGATGGTCTACAAACAATGTCACCCAAACCTCTAAGGATGCAGCCCTTTGCAATATAACCAATTGGATTTATTCAAAAAAAATTTCTAACTTCTAATTTTAAATGAAATAATTGAAATGAACAACCATTAATAGTTCTGATTATAAAATTGAAACCCTAGGTGCTGATAAATTCAGAATTTGCACAATTGAAAACCCTAGCTAGATAACAATCTATTGAAAAACCCTCAAGAACTTATTTATTTTTATTTGCCAAAAGCTGATCAAAAATATACACACGAGAAATGGTTTTTTAATCATTGTCCCATTCACAAACAAAGCTGTACAGCCTCCTATAAGCTGAGGGTTATCCTGACGTATGATCACTACCAAGATGGCAATAATGATTGAAAATGCTGATGTTGCTGCCGATCCTAATCACCAATCACAAAAACAAATCCTGGAATGGTACAACAGCCTGGTAGGATGGTACAGCTAGCTGGTAACTAGAACATTCACCAGTTAAGGCTTTATCTGCCTTGGAAACACCTATAGCATGCAGATGATTCTGAATTCTCCCTTTTGCAGATGGTATCTCACTTAAATCACTATTTTCAGGTCAATGATAAGTGAACAAGTATAAAACCAGCAGTTAGTATAACTGAATTTCTGCCCTAGATGACTGATTTCCTCATGCCAACGATGGTGCTCAGCTATGATGATGGAAATAACTCAGATTACTCCTAGATGAAGCTGAAAAATTGACCAAAATTTCAAATATCCACCTAGTAACCCTCAATCGTGCTTTGACAACCAACGATAACATTTACTTGCCAAAAACACTTTAGTGGCATTGAAGAAAACTGAAAATATCTTTGAATCCTTCACAAATCAGCACAAATTGTTATTACCAAATGTGGAATCCAAGAAGGTTCTCGTCCTTGGATGCCCTAATTGAACAAACTGTTCAAATTTGAAAATTGGATGCAAAGAGAATAAATTGAATGATGAGCTAATGAAGATAGGCGCCCACTTGATATACCTTTTCAAATTGGACCCTTGGGTCCTAGATTTCCCTCCAAGTATTCAAAAATACTTTTTATTTTTTATCTTTAATTTTATAATTCAAGTAATTAAAAATACTTTTGTTTCTATACATATAATATTATTAAGTTGTCTGATTGCCTAGAAGGAAAATATGGCAAGGCCAATGCATTGCGTAAGGAGTGTGCTTCAATGGTTGACAGTCTAGACAAGAGAGACGCGCAAGACAAGGCTCAAAGGCAGTCGTTGGGATCTGTTGTTGGGCACAATGGTGTCCCTAGGCTCTCGTCTCAACATCCCTCAACAGGTTTGGGCGTGAAGTAACCACGGGGTTACATGAATTCCCTACTTTTTGATCCACTTAGGGAAGTACCAAATGGAAAGCAAATGTTTGATGAACAACGTGCTCCCCGGCTAATGGAATTCCAAACCCCGTGACTGCCTACCCTATCCTTCAAGGCCTACCAGAACAGGTCGAATCCACAAAATAAATGCAGCACATTTTGCCAAGAGCAGATCTTGGCAAACCCTAACCCTCCTCTAAGTCCTTCAACAAATTTGGTGACTATTGACCACCTTCGGCGGTCTGATTCTTCCTTAAACCATGTGCTCCTTCCATCCTCAGCAAATGCCTCATTTGATCTAAGAGATGTTGAAATTTGTTTCCCTAATGAACCTTTAGATTTTCATATCCCACATTCCAAGGTTTGTGTTTCTTTAGTCAATGTTGGGAGCTGATCCCTTATCTTTGGCTCCTCAAGAGATGCCCCTCCTTAGACTCTTTAGTAGAAGGGACAAAATCCACTTGGAGTACCTTGCCCCCACCTACTATTCAGCCACTAGAATTTGGCTTCTTTCTTTCTAGTTTCAACTTTGCAGAGGATTGTAACCTTTGTGAAATAGAACGGCCCATGGTTCTTGGATAAATCTAGCATTTCTATTACCTTTTGGTCTCCATTTTCTGATCCTGCAATTGCAAAATTCACCTCTATCCCCATTTGGATCAGATTTTACAAACTTTCTCCAATCATGCGAGATACAAATCTCCTCAAGAATGTGGTTGATCAAGTTTGATCCTTTGTCAAATCAGACTCGGACTCTTTGGATTCCTCGTGCAAATACACTAGGGTTTGTGCCATGGTTGACATTTCAAAGCCAATTCCTCATTCCATCAAATTACATCTTTCGTCATTTAGACTCAATTCATCAACTTTGAAAGGCTCCCCTTTAGATGCTTCTAATGCAACTTGATTGGCCATAAAATTGTTGGCTTCTTCGTTGAAAGTGTGTGTGGTTCAAGGAATTTCAATCTCAAAAAGTGAATTAAGAAACCTGGTTCCATGGATGAAATTTTCATTTGGCGAAATCACAATAGATTCTTGGAACCCCCAATGGTGCAAAGTCTAAATCATGTGTTTACTATAGATCCATCAAACTCTCCAACTTCACCCCCCACTCCTACAACAAATGTTTCAAATTTTGTTTCTATGCAAGAGGATCCTCACTCCAATTCAAAGGAAACTTTTCCATTTATGAAGGATCTCGAGGATCATACTTTGGATTTCTTTGATCATGATGAGGTGGTTGTCTGGAAGTGCTTTGTTGCCCAAACAGTGAGTGGTATTCCAAAACCAAATTGTGGTGCTCCAAGGAAGAAGAAAGTGTGGAAAATTGAGGCTGAGAAACTTCGGACTGAAGGTAAAGATGTTGTGAACAAAGGAACTCTGTGGACAATGGATGCTCTTCTCACTCGTAGCAAGAAGAGGTTAGCAGAATGAAAGTGATGGTGATTGGCTTTTAGCAACTCTTAGTCTTTTGCACTCTTGTGGCTTTCTCTCTATTGTGCTACCTTTGAGATCTCCTTGTTTTCCTTAATCTTTTTCAAGATAGTTACAAGTGTCCTCTACTTTGTCTAATGTTGTTTCTTTGTTTATTTTTGCTCCCCATTTGACAATTTTGTCTAATGTTGTTTCTTTGTTTATCTTTGCTCCCCATTTGACAATTTTGAAGTTCTCTCCATTTATTTTTTTATTATATTACGGGAGTGGGCCCTCATCCCATAGCTTGCCAATCAAAAAAAAATTATTAAGTTGTGCCAAAAATTAGAAATTATTGAGTCCAACTTTTTTGTATTAGATATAGAACATAAATTGTATTACATAGTCACAAATTCAAGTTAGCCAATATGGCATAAACAAATGCTTAAAGATCAAATCAAAAAATGTAATGTCCCCTTTCGTGAATGTAAACTTTTAGAGGATTAGCCTATTTCCTGACCCTCATAGGCTAATAGAATTGTTTAGAGGGTCTAGTTGGTAGAGCCGGGGGCTATTTTCCCACTCCAGTGGTCACAGATGTTTAGAATTGCTCTTCATTTGAGTCAAATCAGCACACTTACTATTTATAGTAAGTGTCTATTTTGGGTAAGTCAGAGTTTCTATCTTTAGTAGGGCACCTGGACAATTTACTAGTAGTATAGCGTTGTGGTAACATTGACAAAGCTTCTAGTTTGGGACTTACTATTAATAGTAAGTCAAATTATGGTTTGAGCTATTTTGACAAGGGCACCCAGACTCATGGTATACACAGTGATTAGCTCATTCGTCAGTTGGCTCAGTTTCAGGGACTGGATGTTAGAGAAGGACCCTTACTACTTTTAGTAAGGCAATTGGATGCACAATAGATACAATGGTTTAACTCTCAAGTTCAAACGGAAACAAGTAATTATGATTATGTTTGGAATTATGTTATTTTAATTATTAATAAAGTAATACTTTATTAATAATTAATGATCAAGTGCAATTATAAAGTTATATTTTCACTTTATGTGAATGGGGCCACCTAATGACTTAAAAGTCATTTAATTAAGTGCATATTAATATATTATTGATAAATTAAGTGAAATGTTTTAAAAGCATACTTTATAATAAGTGATAAAGTGTTATTTAAAAGGGGGATATAAGTGTTTAATAAGGTATACTTTATATTTTAATGTGTGCATCAAAAGGAGGGGAATATAATTAAATGTTATATTTCAAATGCAACAAAAGCAAATACACTAGTAAGTTATGAGAAGTGTATTCATGAAGCCTCGTGATTGATTTATTGCTTGGGAATTATAAAAGTCAAAGGCAAAAGGAAATGGATTCATTTTACGTATTTGATATTATTGATTTGTGTGAAGACAATTTGGAGACAAGGGTTTCAGAAGTTTCAGCTTGGAGAATTGGGAATTCTTCATAGTTTTCAGCACTTTGAATTGGTGTCATATCCAGTGAATTGTGCAAATGGCAATGGCTTAACTCAAAGGCCATGATTGGGTTTATTGGTGTAGAAATATCAAGGGTTTGTGCATATACTTGATGCTTATTCATTGCAGATCTGTGGATTATCATTGGCAGCCATTATTAATCAGGTTTCAAGCATTTATGAGCAGATTTGTGAAGTTTATTCAAGGGTTTCGGGAATATTAATAGCAAATTGAAAGATACAAGGGTTTAAGTGCAGATTTTCAAAGGGTATTTTAGAATCGATTGTGGCAGCCTTTGCAATTATTACTAGGATTGAATATTTATTACCAGCTATTATCTAGAGGTTCATACATCGCTAACATACATTTCCAGATTTTATAATAAAAGCTTGAGGACCTCCGGGTATGCATGGTTAATGAAAAGCATTGTAAATATTTATATATTATTCTCAATAAGAATCATTGCAGCTCTATTTCATTTCTAGAATATTTTATATTTGCAATGTTAGTATATCTTGCCTGGCAAAATGTTTATTTTTTATTTTGAAATTGCAAATCAAAACCAAACATTTGCAAGTTGGAAGTTAGAACCTGTTGGGGTTCTTACAAAAAAAAATACGTGTACAGGTTGTATCACAGTCCTAAACTATGACAGAGGTTACTAAATTGATCCTAGCTATCTGTTGTACATTAAACAACAGGTACAATCTACTATACAAAACAAGGAGCCAATTCTTGCTAGATATCCATAGTAGAATCATGATAAACAGATTTCAAAGAATTCCTTCTCTGCAACATAAACCATAATGAGTGATTTACAAAAAAAATTCCATATTAAACAACCCTCTTTAGAATTTTCTGCTCTCACTTAAATTGTCCATATTCCTCCAACCTATTGGGGGGTTAACAACAACTATATCCTCATCAGATCTAGCCAAAACAAGGGCAAACTCGGGTCTGGAACTGACAAGGTACTTAGCAACACACTCTGCAAAGGTTCTCCTTTGGCTTAATTCCGCATTTTCATTGTAGACATTCTGGAAATCTTGGAGTGCCTTCAGTAAAGGTGTATTATCAAATTGATTGTAAGGCCATGTTTGGCAATATCTTACAGCCTCCTTATTCACCCTTGTTGTGCCATCACCTAGCAACTTCGAAAACTTGGATCTAAATGTTTCCATCATCATTGTGACCTACAAAGAACATTGAAAGCTATGAGTCTTTTTGAAGACTTAGTAAGTGCCCTAGAAAATCCCTTATACTTGTCCTTGTTCCTTTCCATGCAAACACTCCACGAAATTTCATATCCTCTTGATTTGTAATAAAGTTGTTTTCATGCCTGATTTTATCAATTTTCTCCTTGATCCCTTTATCTTTAATGTATCTAGAGAAAAACATTGAGCCTTTGTCCCCACTGTTCAACCAGTTCAATCGTGCCCTTACCTTGAGACCCTAAATTTTATTACCTTTCAATCTCCTTAGAGAACTTTTAGCAATGGTGACTTCTTCACACAAGACCTCATTAAGTGAATCTTCTTGCAAACAGGTTTCCGATTTTAGTAATCTTTCTTGGAGGCTATTTTTCTCTTCTCTCCTATCTATGGCTCTCTTTTCCCCACGGTTTAATATATAATATTCCAACCATTCATATTATTCTCCCATTTCTCTATCTCATCCAAGTCATGAAGCATCCACTTGTTAATTGTCCTTAGAGTAGTTATAGCAGCATTGCAGTCCTCATCTTTCAAGAGATTTGTATTGAGAATAAAACATTCATTCTTCTTCTTTCCTTCTCTTGGCCTTGATGGGGTGATGGTCAGAAAGAGAGCATGGATATACACTAACTATGCAGTCATCACTGTTGGGACTAAAGTTGAAGAAGTCTCTATAGAATAGAACCTATCTAGTCTACAATAGATGCTTCTTCTCCCTTTTTGAACATTGCACCAGCTGTACCAAATGTTGGTATCATCTTTCCTCAACCCCTCAAGGGGGTCAAACAAATTCAATTTAGCTTTCATCCTTTTCCAAAAGTGACTCATTCCCCTTCCAACCCATACCAATACCTCCCATCTTATCCTCAACATTCTCTATCATATTGAGATCAACCCCCAAGACCCAAGGTAACTCTTGAAGGTTCCCAAGCCAATTCCACAAGTTAACTCTTTCCCTGTAGTCACTGGGAGCATATATAGAGCAAATGCCAAATTCAAAATCTTCCTTCTCAATGCTGACCCAAACAGCTTTGTTGCAAGGAGAGTTACCAAACGCAGTAACATACTGCACCTAGTTTTTGGAGAGCAAAATAGCTGTTCTAATGTTCCCTTTTATAATAACTTACAAAATTGGGACAATTAACTTGCAAAATCAATTGCAAGAGACTTCTTTCCTCAAAGTCCCACTTAACACTATGAATGATGATCTATTATACCACTTATTAATGTTAATGTTATATAATTGATGACAATAACATTGCTATCTCTAATATGACAATTGGATATATGCAAGGTGATTCGGTCTATATATATGGTTAATACTAAGATTATCTTGATAATATGTATATATATGGATTGGGTATTAGATCACTACTGTATCTGATATGACTTTAGGTATTATGTAAAGTTAAGATATTCCAATCTGCAGATATATAGAGATCTCTGCTCTTCCTGATATGTCGATGAAGTTATGCAATGAACCTCCTTCTACGGATAGTGATGAAGCTATATAGTGTCATGTCTAATATATCGATACGATTGTGCAATTAAGAATATGCAGCTATGTCTGATATTTTGATATGTATGTGCAACTTAAGAGGGTAGCGCTTATAGCAATGAGTTGTTGTGTCTGATCCAGATATATTAGCTTGCAACAATAATGGTGATGGTGTTTTTGATCTTGACAATAGCTACATGCAACGATAATGCTATCTTTGATTATTACCTTCGAACTATCCAACTAGAATATGCCAAAAGGCTGATGCTCAAATGAGCCGATCCAGTAAAGGATACAAATAAGAGATAAACAGTTTCTGAATCGATAATTGATGGAGTGAGATCGGTCCCCCTCTTTACCTTGCAAATAGAGGGGATTGCACCTCTTCATGTTTGATGGGAACCAACTCTTACCAAGTGGTCTTCTTCATAACCAATTGGTTTTGTTTATACAAAGGATACCAATTAGTTTATTAGCATAATTGTGGTCTTTATGACTAGCAATGCTCAATATCGATCTTGGTTGTGCCTTCCCAAGACAAAACAAATAATCAACTCAGCTTTACTTGTCTAATCAATATTATCAATCGATGCTTAGCAATTAGTTTAACTGCTGCGAACTATAAGTTGCCAACTAATTAGTATTAATAACTAATCATTTGATTAGTCAATTCCTTCCTTAGATCGAAAGCATTTGACATGTTGCTGTACATGATAGTTGAACAGCACACAGGAAATACTAAGAGGGTGGGGTGAGTCAGTATTTCAGATTTTTACACTTTTAAATGCTTAAAACCATAAAATTAACTTAAAGAGAGCAAGCATCAAAAAACACAAACACCATATTTCTCATGGAAAACCCTTTGGAGTAATAAACCATGCCATACAATAGCTTTCACTAACAAAGGACACCAACCCACATTACATAAGTGAGCACCAACCCTCTTCAAAGCACCAACTCTAACTAGCTGAGGCACCGACTTACTTTGAGCACCAATTCAGAAATATAAAACTCAATAATACTTCTCAAAACTTCAATCGCAATCCAAAATTACATAGCACCTCTGTATTTTCCAGCAATAGATGTATCAATGAATATAAGCTTGCAGCAACCAAAACAGTAATATTCTTCCCCTTTTTTATATTAAAACTCCACACACAGCATGCACGACAACTCCAACTAATAGCACAGTCTCAATCACATTCTTCACTCGCAAACCTGCTCAATTTTACTCTCCTTAAAACACTACAAAAAAATTAAAAAAACACTGCTTACAGAAAAAAAAACGTCCAGCCCAACTTCATAATATCACCACACAGTCATTGCAAATGTCACATCTTTCATCATGCTCGTCTCAATATATTTTATCTCAAGAACCATACTTGTATCTTTTGCATAGTTTATCACCAATCCCCACATTCTGGAACCACAACACCTGACACTAATTAAAAACAATTTCTCCTATTTTTAATCACATATCCTTCACACAATTGTCTCCTCTATTAGCAGCCAACATGCTATTGTTATTACACTACCATGATTTACACGTCTATTCCCTTTTTGACATTCAAACAAGAGAGCCAAAAAATAGCTGAGGAAGAATTAAAAAACGTCCAGTCATTAATTAAAATGCACAATCAGCTCTTATAATCGGTCGACTCCTTCCTTTTATCCTCATGTTATCCTTCAAATATAGAATTCGATTCTATGCACAAGAAATTTTTATTTGCTAGTCACCAAATTGCAATATTCACAATGATAATAACATGCATTTTAGAATTTATTAAATGCAAAATGTATGAAACCTGCAACTGATCCCAGGTCTTATTGTTCACCAAATATGAGACGCAGCTTAACTGGAAACATATAATCTTTGACGCCAAGGTTGGAATTGCAATGTAAAAGCACCCAACAGACAAAACGTGCCTCCTTGAGCCTCCAACGTCACTTTCTCTGCACCAACGTGGCCTCCAAATACCCAGCAGCTGCCTTATTACTCCAAACGCAGGCCTCTATAAAGGCTGTGATCTGCTATTAACTGGTCACACTCCCCTTATTTCACAATTCAGGATGAAATCTAAACAATTAAACAGCAATTCCTTCAACCATTAATCCAATCATGATCTCTGGATGAGACCATTGCATGTGCACAATTCACTAGACATTCAATCAAATCAAAATGTTGTAGAACTCAGTAGAATTATCAATTCTCCAAGTCTGAAATCTGCAAACCCTTGTTTCAAGCCTCTTCACAAAATCATCAAAAGCAAAATGTCCAAGGATATGGATCGATTTCTACTCATAATGGATTTTTATAATCCCCAAGAGGAAATTGACCAAGGCTTCAAGATTACACTTCTCGTGACTTAAAAACATACTCAGCTTTTGTGCTATTTGCTTTTGTTGAATTCAAAATTTAATATTTAATTAAAACTCCCTCCATAACTTAGGCACCAAAGTCAACTTTATTAAATAAGTATTTAATGCACTAGACATTGCTTTATAGTAAGCTATAACTTAATTATTAATTAAGTGTAACTTAATTAATAATTATTAATCAAATAAATAGCTTATTAATTCCTCCACAAGATCAACTCGAAATCCAAATACTCACTCCTTGAGCTAGACACCCAAGTGCCCTGCCAAAAATAGCAACTAGCTAAAAATGACTTACTATAAATAGTAAGTCCCTAAAATCAAGCCAACCGGAAAGATGCAGAGGCAAGATCCTAACCACAACAACGTTGAAGAGAAGTAATGTCACCTCTGCCAAGGGTAACGAAACAAACAGAGGCTCTCAAACCACAACATTAGCCCACAAGGGTCGCATTGATGGGCTAACTTCATCAACAATTGACACTGGCTTAAAAGGGGACATTAGTCCTCCCTCCCCAAGATTGCTTGTCCTCAGGCAATCACAAAGTTAGATGCTGCAAAATATCCTCAGACTCCCAAGTAGCATCTTCCACCAACGAGTCCCTCCATTTCACCAAATACTCTCTGATAACCTATCTTCGAAGATGTCTCTCTGAAATCGAGAATGTCCTCAAGAACTAACTCCAACTTGCCTTCATCATCCAAGGGTGGTAAAATAGAAGAGGGAACAATATGTCGTCCTAACGCCTTCTTGAGTCACGACACATGAAAAACATTGTGTACTCTATTATCTGCCAAAAGATCAAGCTCGTAAGCCACCTCACCAACCTACCAAACAATCCTAAAAGGCCCATAATAGTGTGGCTTGAGCTTCTCTGCTCCACTCTTCTTGAGAGTGGACTGTCTATAGGGTTGCAATATAAGATACACCATATCCTCTATCTCAAATGACCGCCTTACTCTCCTCCGTTCAGCATACTTCTTCTGCTGATTTTGTGCCCTCTATATGTTATCCCGTAGAGCTCTCATGATATCCTGACTCTTCTGTAAGAGATCACCAACACTAGGCACTCTACTATTACTGAATAACAAGTCTCAAAAGTTGGGTGCGTCATAACCATATAGCGCCCTGAATGATGTCATCTGAATAGACATATGGTGAGTGGAATTATAGCAATACTCACATAAGTAAATCCACTTCACCCAAGCTCACTACTGCCTTGCAACAGTTTCGGAGGTAACCTTCCACTCATTTATTGACTATTTATGTTGGTCCATCCATCTGGGGATGGTAGCTTGTACTCAAAGTCAACTCAATCCCACATAACCTAAAGAGCTCCTGGCAAAAGTGACTCATGAATCGACTGTCTTTGTCACTCACAATGCTCCGAGGTAAGACGTGCAACCTAAATACCTCCTGAAAAAACAAATTTGCCACGTGAGTAGCCGAATACATGGTAGTGATCGGAAAAAAGTCGGCAACCGATCTATCACAGTATATATGCAATCCTTGATTTGGGCTTTGGGCAAGCCCACAATGAAATCCATAAATAAACATTCCCACTTCCTCTAAGGAATAGGAAGCGGCTAAAACAACCCAGCAGGAAATGTATGCTCTTGTTTGTTCTACTGACAAACAGAGCACTCCCTAACATATAGAACATATGCCTTAAGCCCTTTCCATATGAATCTCTCTTGTACCTATCTATAGGTCTTAAAGTACCCAGGATGACCAGGTAAAGGGGAATCATGAAAGGTTTTCAGCACCATATTCTTCACATCCGATCTGAGGACCAAAAATATTCTCCCTTTGTAAATGATCAGCTCATTCACAAGAGAGTACTTGTTGTCTTGTATAGTCCCATCAATAATGCCAGAAGCCCATTGGTTCTTGGCATACTCAACAAGAATCAAATGCCTCCAATCCTCTAATATCTCAATCATAGAGCTCAAATGGGGGTGTCCAGATAGAGCATCAGCTACAACATTTTGTGTACCTTTAACATTCGAGATGTCAAAGTCATAGGACCGCAACTTACTAACCCACCTCTATTGATGCTCATTCAAGTCTCTCTATCTAAGGAAATGTCTCAGTCTATTATGATCAGTTTTGATACAAAATTTGTTGCCCACCAAATATTGTCTGAACTTGGCCAAAGCATGCATAATGGCCAACATTTCCTTGTCATACACACTGTAAACCCTCTCAGGACCTCTGAGCTTCCTTCTCTCAAAAGCAATATGATGACGATCCTGCATAAGCACGACACCAATGCCCTCCCTTGAGGCATCACAATGAAGCTCGAAAGGCCTGAAAAATTTTGGAAAGGCTAGAATTGGGCATGTGGTCATCAACTGTTTGAACTTCTCAAAACACTCCTATGCCTGAGGAGTCCATACAAAAGCCCCCTTCTGTGTCAAGTTTGTAAGTGGTGCAACATGTCATGAGAAACCATTAACAAATTGACAATAGAAGGCACACAATCCAACGAAACCTCTAAGTTGTGTCAAATTCTCAAGAATAGGCCACTCAATGATGGCACGAACCTTTTCAAGGTCCATGCGTACACCCTCTGCACTAATAATGTGACCAAAATATGGCAACTCAGTCATGCTGAATGCACATTTGGACTCCTTGGCATATAAGGACTCCTTGTCAAGTATACCCAGAATGGCATCCAAATGAGCTAAGTGTTCCTCCCAAGTCTTATTGTATACCAGAATATCATTAAAGAACACAAGAACAAATCTCAACTGACTCTAGAAGACCCTGTTCATGATGGACTAAAAAGTGGCAAGTGCGTTGGTTAGGCCAAAAGGCATAACCAGAAACTCAAAGTGTCCACAGTGACATCTGAAAACGGTCTTCTCTATGTCATGCTTTCTACACGAATATAATGGTAACCTATCCTCAAATCAATTTTGGAGAAAAAACAAGCTCCATGCAACTCATCAATCAGCTCATCTATGTGCACGATAGGATACTGATTGTCCTCTTATTCAACACCCAGTAGTCAATACACATTCTAAGTGTCCCATCCTTCTTCATCAAAACAACAAATAAAGCGAAGGGTGACTTACTCAGCCTGATACGTCCCATAGCCAACAAATCACTAATGGTCTTTTCAATTTCATCTTTCAACCGCTCGGGATGCCAGTAAGGAGTAATCATAATGGGCTTAGAGCCCTCCTCCAACTCATTAATGTGCTCTATGCCTCTGTCTGGAGGTCTACCAGGTGATATATCACTAAACACTTTGGAGTGTTTATTCCTAAATTCCTGTATATCCGGACGGTATGCTAGTTTTTCTCTCTCATCATGTGTAGGCATCAATCTACACTGTGCTACACACTCAACCATATCATGTCTGATAAGTCTCTCCATCCATCTGAATGTAATAACTCTCAAGCTACTTTCCCATATAACCTTAAGTACATGAATTTTGCCATCCACCTCAAACCTCATCTCCATGTCCTTGAGATTGAATATCATGGAGCCAACTCGTACCCAAAACAAAATCTGTGTTCCCCATATTTACCACATAAAAATAAGCCTTGAAGTCAAAATTATTTAGGCGCATGGGCAGATCTGAAAGCATCCTATCACACTTGAGAGAGTAACCATCAGCAACTTTCATCCTTATACCCTCAAACTCATGTGTTTGTATCCTACGCTTGGCCACTAAGCGCACATCTATGAAATTATGAGTGGCGCCTGTATTAAGCAAAGAAATGACTCTTTGCCCTGCCAAGAGACCACGCATTCTGAAAGAACCTTCTTTCTTCATGCATGAAAGATATACCCCCTCAAGGTGAGTCTCACCCACCTCCTTACCTTCACCTTCTTCACTTTCAACCCCTGAATCCTCATGGACAGCTTGCTGCTCATCGAAATCAAACTGATTTTCTTCATCATAATACCACTCCACTTGCCTATTTTTCCCTTTGGGCCTCAGGGGACACTCATGTTTCTCATCATATGGGCCCTTGCAATAAAAATATCAATTTCTCTCACGTAAATCATTACGTGTTTCTTGATCCAAAGGGGCTGCAAATGGTCTTTTTGGTTCTGAACTCTCACCCTTTTTAGGGGCTGATTTTCTATCACCTATTGAAGTAGAAGGTTTTGACATGAATTTATTGCAAGGTGTAGACAACTCAATGTTGTGTGCTTTCTTCATTGCTGCCTGCAAAGTTTGTGGTTCAAAGCCCTTAATCCAACCTTTTGGAGGCTCTAACAATCCTTCTACAAACAAGACAACCAGCCTCCTCTCAACAATCCCTATGACCATGACTAAAATTTTCTGAAACTCCCTAATATAGGCCTCCAAACTATCAATCTTATTATGTTGAACTAAGTCCCTGGAGTACAACTCAGGATCCCTCCTATCAAATCGCTCAACTACCCTATCCACAAACTCCTGGTAGGAAGTGATACGGTCATGTTGCAATGTGACCAACTCATGATACCACCAATCATGAGCTAACCCATCCAGGTGTAGAACTGCAAATCTAATGGCATCTTCCTCAAACATGCGCTGAAGTGTAAGGAAGTCATCCATCTTGTGAATCCAAGCTCTCGCTGAAATCTTACCACTGCCATCAAAACTCGAGAGAGACAATTTACTAGTGGCATGCTTGAGATCACCACTTTTGTTCTTTGATCTTTTGTCTTGCCTAGCTCTGTGATGCTCTCTCTTTTGTGACATGAATCTATCAAAATTTAGATGATCCTTCACTGGATGGGGTAGTGCCTCCCACTCTACATGTAATGCTAAGACATTATCTGTGAATGTCAAATCCCCATCCTCCTCTACACTACCTCCCTCTTAATTAGGCCTCAAATAAGTAGGACATGTGGTTCTATCATACATCCCTATATGTATCCTGTGTGGTCTAGGTGATGCAATGGAGCTGCCAGGCTCCTCCTACTCACTGTTTAGTCCCCTGGAAAGTGATATCTGCTGAATGGTTGTGGTGAGCTGTTGTAAGACATTGCTAACTTGTTGTTGTCCAGTTGCCAAGCTTCTGAATATATCCATAGCTTCCTTGTCCTCATTACTTGCAATCCTAGGAGGGCTACCACCTCTCATATCACCCATATTATCCACTGGTAGTACCTGTACCTGTGGTATTATATTCTTGCATGTGTAATATCTATGAGGTGCAAATCTTTGTGGCTGCATATAATGCCCAACCCTGAGGGATGCGAGGAAACCACTCTGACACCACTGTAAGAACCCTGTTGGTTCTCCCGTCTCAAATCTCTGTCAAGTATGTTTTTGTTTTGAAGTTTTGTATTTTCAGAATATTTGCATTTTTTTGTTTTTTGAGAATGTTGAAATAACAATGCTTGAAATTCAAAATTAACTACATAAACTATGCACAAGAAATCTTTATTTGCTAAGCACCAAATTGCAATATTTACAATGATAATAACATGCATTTGAGAATTTATTAAATGCAAAATGTATGAAACCTGCAACTGATCGCAGGTCTTATTGTTCACCAAATATGAGACGCAGCTTAACTGGAAACATATAATCTTTGACGCCTAGGCTGGAATTGCAATGTAAAAGCACCCAACTAACAAAATGTGCCTCCTTGAGCCTCCAACATCACTTTCTCTACACCAACATGGCCTCCAAATACCCAGCAGCTGCCTTATTACTCCAAACACAAGCCTCTTGTAGTACATAATAAAGTAATATTGTATTTAGACTTAGTTATGCTTTGTTGGGAGGGTAGTTAGAAGCGAGGAGATATTATAAGAACTCTGTTTTATTGTTGTTGGGACATGATGGTTTTTACTGGTATTAAATAAAGAATAACATTTCCTCGCCATCTTGGTATTTTGGTATGGTATTTCGTGTTTCATGTTAGTATTGGCATTAAATGTATTGTTGGTACCATTGATTATATGTTGTATTGCTTTGTATATTATGCATTGATAACCATTCTACATTTTGGCGTTGTTGCTTAAGTCTGGACCCAAAGTTCATAGAGAAGAGGAGGGAGTACTAAGGGAGGATCAAGTGACACGAGGTCTGGTGGTGGCCTAGGAAGTAAGTACGTGAGAAGGGAAGCCCAGAGAGAGCGGTTCCACATAAGTATAGTACGAACAAACTTCAATACCACCAACGGTGTAGGATCTACTTGAAGGAATTCCTCCACTCTGACAATTGGTCCATTAAATTCATGCCCCTGCTTCCAAATAAGTAATCTAAGCGTAGGGCCGAAGAAGAAACTAAAGAGGAAGCCACCATGCGGATTCTTGGTCAGCAGCAACAAGAAGAAAGACGTCGCCGCTTGAGAGGATTGGGGGACCAGTCTATAAGTAAAAGACAAATTGAGGAAAGCCTGATCGAAAATGCCATAGAAGGTATAGCCAACTTGGCCATCTCAGAAACATTGGAGAAGAAAGGGGGGAGAATCCTGAAACCCCTGCTCGAAGAGAGTACCAGGAGGCACACCACTTGGCCGTGACAGAGGAATCACAAGGAGAAGGAGAGAGCACTACTTTTGGCCAGACAAGAGGGAGCGTCCCGACAGGAGGAAGTGTCCCGACAGGAGGGAGCGTCTCGGCAGGAGGGAGCGTCCCAACAGGAGGGAAGAGCGGAAAGAGAATGGTAGTCATTAAGCAAAAACTTTCTAGATTTACTGGAGAAGGGTCGGAGGACCCCGCTCGGCACTGTAAAACATGTATCACCATATGGCAGGCCAATGGAGAAAATTATACAGATGAATGGTTAAAAGCCTTCCCTGCCACTCTAAGAGGGATCGCTATTGATTGGTATACAGACTTGGAGGCTGCCTAGAAAGCCACATGGAAGGACCTCTGTACTGCCTTTGAGGAGGAATTCAGACTCCTATGTGATGATGACGAGATAGTCACAGAAATCTATAACACCAAGCAAGGAAAAAACAAGTCAGTTAGGGGTTATACCAGGAAACTCAAGGAATTGATAGGGAAGTTGGATAAAAACCTGTTGACGGATAGAGAAAAAGATGGTTCATTGAAGGGTTAACCCCGTCCTTAAAACGAAAAATGAAAATAGTGCCACCATCATCCTTTGGAAAGGCATGCACCCGAGCAATGGACATAGAAAGTGAGAATAAAACTTCCAAAGCTAAGCAACAGGGAAGCGGAAGCAAGAGTTCAGAAGAAAGTGGGGATGAATCCAAGACTATCCAAGCCTTGAGAAAAGACATGATGCGGTTGATGAAGGAAGTTACTGGAAGTAAGGAAGAAAAAAGAGAAGGGAGGGAACTCTAGTGTACAGATTGCGAAAAGGAGGGACATACAAAAGGAACATGCCCGTGCAAAGCCTTCTGTGACATCTGTCAGGTGTTAGGCCACGCAATCAAAGACTGCCCCTACAATCTAAAGGCACAGAATGCTCAAGTATTCTTCACCCAAGGAGAACAATCCACACCACCCTCCACCCCTCCACGTAACACTAATACAGAAGCGTCACCAGGAGGGTATAGGAACAATAGGCGAGGAAGCAACAACAACAGCAATAACAACACACCCAGGAGAGTAATCCAGTATGATTATAAAGGGAGACCCATGATTCAATGTAGGCAATGCAACGAATGGGGGCATTTTGCACAGAACTACCAGAGCGGCGAAGGACAGAATGGGGGAATGTTGTGTAAATGGTGTGGACCAGGGAATCATAGGGATGCCAATTGCCATAGACAAAAGGGGGTGAACAAGATCGACATTGTGGAACCAGAAAACGAAGTATTGGCCATCACTAGAATGCAGGCTAGGAAACTTGTATATTCGGAGGCAATCACAGAGAAAGAGAGATTTCAAGAAGCTAGAATGGACATTAGAGATCACGTGGGAGAAGGGGGAGTAAGCACCACAAAAAAACGGGCAGTACCAAACATCATGAAACAAGTACTGGAGACCACCATTCCGGTGAAAATTGCAGATCTAATAGAAACTCTACCTCAGTTGCAGGTAGCAATAACACAAGGGACAAGTATCAAGGAGATACCTTCCAAGAAGGAGGAGAAAGAGGAGGCCGCAAAAGAAACCAACACCCTGTTCACCTTAGGAATGGGGAGAACACCAACGGTGGTCGAAATGGAGATAATGGGATATAAACTATCCAATACTATTGTGAATGGAGGTTCGGGTGTGAACGTCTTACCTGAGGAGACTTGGAAGGCACTAGGGAAGCCTACACTCTGGCCACCCACATTCCACCTGGTAGGTGCAGACCAGCATGGAATTAAGCCCATAAGAACTCTGATGGGGCAAAAGGTAATAATTGGTACACAGCAGTTCCTCCTCGACTTCGTGGTGATTACCTTGGAAAAAAAAGGGTACGATGCATTATTAGGGAGAGGTTGGCTGGTCACAGCAAAGGCTACACATAATTGGAAAAGGAATACCCTATCCATAGAAGTAGACGGCGGAAAGTACACAATAGATTTAAAGAGCCAATCTATAAGTCAGGATCTCGCATCCGATTCAAAGGCGAAAGGAGAAGACCCAGAAGGAGTGGAGCCAGACGGAGAAGGAGTGCTCCGGCTAGGTGTTGGCTAAAAATTTTGTAAGCCGCTAAGACTACACCTTGCAAAATTGTAACTTTAGGCAATGTCTCATGAGATAAATCTCTCCTCTCAGCAATAGGGGAGGCTCCCTTCTTACCGTAGGTGGCTTCAACAAGAACTTAACTGAAATTAAAAAAATGGCAATTCTCTTAATCAATTCCTCTTTTTTCAGGAATGATTTGCATACAACTACAACTTTCCAAGTTAACAAAAAGTGTCTTATTGCTACAATAATACCGGTGACCCTGGAGTTGAAGTAAGAACAATACCAAGGGCAATAGTTTACTTTTTATATTTTGTGAAACAAAAACAAGAACCAAAAGTCTCCTGCGCTTGTCTCGTGAGGATTCAAGCAGAATAACCAATAAGGCACAAAGTCTCTTACTAGATACTCTCAAATTTAATAAAACACTTACAACTAAAGCCCAAAGTCTTCAGCTCTAAGCAATTGCAGCCACTACTATCTATCACAATTTGCCCTTCTGTAGCACAAAGTCTTCAAAAATTCAAATTGGCTCTAAATGCAACAGGCAGCTCAAAGTCTGCGCAATTGAATCCAAATCCCTCTTGAATCAAAGCATTAAAACTCACAATCAACTCAAGAAAATGTCGTCACATAATAGTTTGAATTGGCACAAAGTCTCAAAACAATCTGCCTCTTTTATTGAAAGTAATCCGATTTACATCCAAGCACAAAGTCTTAGAGTGCACAATACAAACTGGCAGAATTTTCTTGCCTTGCCAAAAGATGATTATTTACAATAAGCTCCCTCCTTTATATAGGAAAAGAGTGGAGAGAAAGGTGGAGAAAGAAGGGGAGAACCCTTAACCACCTTGACTTATTCCCTAACTAACTAATTTTGACTTATTCAAAGTTGCATGCCTAATGCACTTGCAACTTGATTACATGTTACAACTTTGCACATGATACTATCACATGCAATTACATATGTCAAATACAAATTACAAAGACATGATGAAAATATTCTAAGTGCTTGACAAGACAAAACCCCTATTACATCATTGTTTATTGGTCTCCGTGTTGCTACAGGATGCCCAATGTTTGATATGCTCTGGTTTGGTGAAATCATCTTGATCTGGAACAGGAATATGCATCCTCGATTGTTGCGTCAAGTGTTCATTGACCATTTTTGTCTTGAAAACATTCTATGCTTGTAATCTTTCAAACCTTTCTAGAGAGAAAGATCCAATCTTCTTATCCAACTTGTGTTCTAATTTTGATTCACTTGATTCCCTCGAAGTTGAATTTCTCTTAAGGGTGGCCTTTGAGCTCTCCTATGGGCTTCCCTTTCTCTTTGTATCCTTTCTCTTTGCTCGCGTTCCAATCTTTCTCTAAGCCCCCTTTCAATTCTGTGTCTTTCTCTTTCAAATTCAATACCAACTTCCTCCTCTTCCTCCAAGATGGCCCGAGCAACTAAATAGTGTGCATCGTCTTCTCTTTGATTCCAAATGAAAGCCTCTAAGTCTGAAATGATATCTTCCTGTCTTACATTTATATCCAAGCCCGGTTGCACAACTGGATAGTCAGCATAGGAAGGTAACACCATCTTAGATCATTTTTTTAGTTTTGCCTCTCACGTTCTAACCTTTCTTGAATCTCCCTTTCAATCCTTTGGGCCTTTACTTCTTCCTTTTCTAGTTTTGGCTAGAAATTCTCTTGACATGGCAATTTGATATGCTTGAGTAGTTGTGACATGAAGATTCTACAAGGTAAGAATATCTTCAAGTGATGGATCCATTGCACTTGTTGGATGCATAAGAAGTGAGCTTGGGGTATTGTAAGTGGCTGGAATACTTTGTGAACAGCGGAAGACCAAATGGATTTGGGTTAGATTGGCTCGTGTTGTGAGAAAAACCAAAAACGGGTTTTTCAGAGGGTATTACATATGAATGGACAGCAAGTATTATGTGAGAAAATAAAGCATGGATGGGTCTATTGCACGCTTTTTGATGTACAAGTATGGATTTTGGAATGGTGTGAACAAAAGAAATGGTTGTAATTTTGGGACAGCGAAAAGGTGGATGAGCTTGGCTCAAAATGGTCACTCATATGGCGAGAAAAACCAAAAAAAATGAGTTTTTTCAAAGGGGGTTGCATATGGAGACAGCGAGAATTATGTAGGATAAAAAGGTAAGCAAATGAATGGATATCATTTCTTCTTATAATGGAGTTGAATTAACCACCATCATGAGTTTTAAGTCATATGGCAGTGGTAGGGACAGCGGTTTATGCAAGTGGGCTTTTTGAAGGATAATGCATGCATGGACTTGTTCTCTTTTTCATCATAGAACGGGGTTTTTAATCCCAACTGCATATGCAAGCAAAATGAGACTCTTGCATATGCAACTTAAGAATAAAAGATAGAAGTAGAAGAAACATGAATTTAATCACATGTAAATCTAAAATGAAAGTTTACATGTTAGTTGAATAACTTGGGAAGAAAATAGGAAAAAGACTTTACTTCAATCCTCAAGAAGAAATCTTGGGCAAAATCTGAAATGAATCAATGGATTTTTGGATTTAGGGAAGCTTAGATTGAAAAACTATAAATAGATCACATTCCTAGTCTTTTTCCTTCAATTTTGGATAGTCAACATGCATATACGGCCAAGTGGGAAGGAATGAGAGATAAAATGCAAAGAAATAGCAACCATTTTGACTATTTCTTATGTATATGCAATAAGGAAGAAAAACGGCATCTAGGGCATAAATCCCAACCAAAATGAGGAAATAAATCAATGAAAGAAATAAATAACTCACCAAAATCAATAATTGGGCTGAGAAATTGATTAAAGACACTCAAATCCTCCTTTAATGAAACGTTTTTGAAGAATAACCAAGGGCGGACTGTTTTAATCAAAATGCATATGCTTTGTATTTCATACAGCATATGTAATGCATACAAAAATCGATGCCCTAAATCTTCAATGCTGAAAACGCATTATTTGAATGCAAATACACACAAAATGAAGTATGTATTCTTCCCCAAATTCGACGCCCAAGGTTTCAATGCTGAAAACGCATTGTTTGAATGCAATGCCAACATGTAAATGCTTGGAGAAAAGACGTCCAAGAAAGCACATTAAAAATGCTATTTTGGAGCAGACTTTGCATATTGTGTAATGTGCAATCACTCTCAAAATCGACGCCCTATATAAACAATTAAAAACGTTGTTTTGTGATGTCTTTGCACATGTTTTCAATAGATGCAATGCTCTTAAAATTCGACGTCATGAGGAAACGCAGCCAACAAAGAAGTGAAAACGCACTATTGGAATGAGTGTACATGAGCTTTAAAACATATGCAATGGCTTCAAAATTTGACACCCAAAATGAAACATTAAAAACGCTGTTTAAGAATGTCTTTGCACATAAAAATAAAGAGAATGCAATCTCTCCAAAAATCGATGTCCTAAGCTGGAAATGCACTTTTGGAAGATGTTTTCATGAGTTTTAAAACATATGCAGTCCCTCCCAAAATCGATGCCCTAGGAAGGATATTAAATACGTTGTTTGGAGAAGAGTTTGCACATGTAAAAATACATAAAAAGATATGTATTTGGGTTTAAAAACAACACCCTTAGTGGTTCTCCATTAAAAACGCACTTTTTAAGTGCAATTACATATTGATTAGAACATGTCTTTCATGAGGAAAAAGCACTTGGAGAGTTTTTAAATACACTGTTTTCTATATGCAATCGCATATAAAAACAACACTCGTAAAGGATTAAATACGTTCTTTTTGAGTTCAATTGCACATTCTTATAAAACATGTTTTTGGCTTAGAAAAAGTCACTTTTACATGTTTTATATATGCAATTGCATAAAAAAACAACATATTTAATGTATAAAAGACTTAATTTTAAGAGGTGGGTTTTAAAAAGTGTTTTGCATGTTGATGATATGCAATGAAGAATAAAAACCACACCTTTTTGAATTTAAGTGTTTTAATTTTAAATTAATTTAATATATAACTATAGTTTTAATAAAGTAACATGAAATTAGATTATTTTAAAGCTAATTTCACAAAAATATTTAAAACTATAGCTAAATCAATTCGAAATGAGTTGAAATTTAAAAACGGACATCAAAATCCATTTTATATATTAAATATAATTTGAAGTCGTGCAATCAACTTTGAAAAACCCCACCTTTTGCATCATAACTTGAGTTATAAAACTGCGTTTGATGTCTAAGTTAGCTCGAAACAAGCGTATTTCAAAGGGATATTGACTCAAGAGAAAAACGAAGAAAATGACTTAAAGAACACATGAAATGTGTGTTACAAAGAGCATTTCAAGGATGACGAATTGTCTTTATAATGCATTATCCAAAACATCCAAATCGTAGAGGATACACTTACGAATTCACAAGAAAATTCCGTAGGGTTGCCTCAATTTTGTGATGTCAAAATTGAGGACAACACTAGGGGAGTGCTCAAAAGACGAAACAGGCTCTCTCAATGGCCTATTTCACTGGCAGATAGGAGACTATGAGGTATTCCAGCCAGAATGTAATATGGTGCAGATTCAAGAAGCTCAAGAAGCTGAACCAGAAGAAAGGTACCCAAAGGCTATAAAGAATACAAGGAAGGTACGGAAACCCTCAATAATAAGCCAACACACATGTTTGATAAAAGAGAAAAAAAGATACATCCCATATGTCACTTAGACATAATAGAAGAAATAAAAGAAAAAGCAAAAAAATATGCCATGGGGGAAATAATAAAGCAAAACCCTAACATCCATGAGTCTTATAAAAGACCAAGGCGTACAATCATAAATCACACCACACTGTACGGGAAGGAGGGCGTACATGCTCAAACAGAGGAAAGTGGGAGAGTTGTCGTACAAGCTCAGTGCAAAGAAGACATTAGCCAGCCAACATACGGAGTGCAGGTGGTTCGTATGTCGTACGAACGGCAGGGGGAAGAAAGTGGGCGGTACAAAGAGGTCGTACGAATGGAGGTTGCAGATGGGAAGTGGTCGTACACGCCCAGGCTATCAAAGAAGTTGTACGGATTTGTCGTACATCATACAGACAAATTGAGTCCAAAAGGCGGTCGTACACAGGAGGAGGTCGTACGGACAGCAGGGGGACCGTGCGCAGGAGGCAGAGGCCGTACGACGGTGTAAGGTACGGTTGGGCGTACTAAATTCGTTGAGGGTATGGGGTGGAGGGTCGTACGTCGTACGGAATTGGTGTTGGGAGCTGCTAAGAGGACATGCGCCATACACAGGGAGCAAGGAGACCGTACGTCTAAGGTCGTATGCCTAGGAGCAGGAAGACCCCACGTCGTACGCTTCTAGATTGGTCGTACAAAGAAAGGGAAGCAATACAGTTGGTGTAAAACAAGTAATAAAGGCATACGGCGGTTGATCAAAGACCATAAGATGGTAAAGATAAGTGTTGGAAACCCGAGCAAAGGAAAAATTATCGATTCCAAACAGAAAAATCCATCCTTACAGGTAAGAAAGGTGAAAAAGATGACAAGCAGGAAGGAGAAAGGGAACATCATGGAAAAGACTACGACTGCCAACATCAATTTTAAGAGTGTAGTGGGAAGTGGTTGCCACACCTAGTGGGCGAACGCAGAAGACAAGCACACCCTGAAGGAAGCATTACGCAAAGCAGAGGTAGACAAAATAATTTTCATGCCCATCTTTGATTTAAAAGAATTTGAATCTATCTTGAGAACTATGGTGGCTGGTTATGATAGACACGCTCACAAATCTGTAATCCAGTACTCCCATCACAGTGTAACCATTTCTTACTCTGCCAAGGAAATAAATAAGATATTTGGAATACCTAACCGGGGGCAGGAACTCACAAAAACTCCAATGGCAATGGAGGAAAAGAAGAGGTGGTTGGAGTTGATGTGCAGAAAGGATCTCACCAAGAAAGAATGGGGGAAGCATTCTCAACAAGAAGAACAGTAGGGGCCTAAAGAAAATTTTCATAGCTAACGAAGAATGGCGATGCATTGTGGACTTGGTGAAAAGTAAACTTACTGCGAGAAGCCACACATCAGATATAGCCCTCTGGATGTTACCAGTAGTGGATGGGTTGAACAGGGGACAGGTGTATAACTAGGCACATTTCCTTTTAGAATGGTTACATGAATTCATGGAGCTAAAGCATAAGGCATTCTATATGCCTCATCATGCCTAGCATTATTTTTGGAAGCAGTTCGCACACAGGTGGCCGCCGAACATAGAGGAGTGCTCGTTCCAGCCAACAAGGTGGAACCGTACAAGCCAGCCATGACATATTGGGTTCACTTGGACATCTTTGGAACAGGATCAGGTGGAGGAGAACCACAGACAAAGAGACCAAGACAGGCAGTAACAAAACGTCAAACAACACCTATTGAGGGTTCAAGCCAAGAGGAGGATGGAGAGGACAATTCAGAAGAGGAGGCTAGTGCAGACACATCTTCAAACTCCTAGGAGGAGGATATCCGCTTTGGCCACTTGAAGGGCACACCAGGAGATATTACTTTTTTACCACAAGGGGAAGGCCCATTGCCAAGAGGAGTACCTGAGTACGCACAGATTCACAAGACCATCAACACTAGGGAGGAGGGAATCCGTACCATGCCTAGTACAGAGGTCATCCGTACCACTCCTAGTACAGAAGACATCCGTACGGAAGGAAGTGGAGATGTTTGCACAGAGGTGAACAGCCATACAGAAAAAGGGAACTACAGCACTGAGGAACAAGGGAGTAGATAGAAGATACCTAGATGGGGAGCCACAAGACTTTCCTTGCCTGGTGTAGCCAACCTCGTTCCTGCAGACCAACAGACTCATACCAAGGTCATAGACCTCAAAGGGCAGCAAACGTGTGGACACAAGATAAGACTCCACACACCACAAGGTATCGAAGTGGCCCACCCGGTTGCTTTGATGGTACAGACTAAGGAAAAAATGGCCGCTCAAAGTATGGAGAAAAAGGAAGATACACAAGGTGAGGATGCTGAAGAGGACATAGTACTGGAAGAAGCAGATAGACTGCTTGAGGAAGTTGGATGGGACCACTTCCTTCGCCACCTTCCTCGCCAGCCCGTACAGAGGTAGAAGGGGAAGACATAACAGAATTACAAAATAAGGTAGGGGGGCCTTTGGAGATGACCTCATTAGAAGAAAAAGCAAATAGACTCCTCAAAGAGTTACAAGCGATGGAGCACACCATGAAGGAAATGATAAAGCAAGCGAAGAATCAGAAAGTCGAGGTCATAGTGAGAGTAGTGGAATCCTTGGCAACATTCATGAAGGAAAAATGCCATAGAGATTGGAGTATACTTCAGCAAAGTGGGTACACACAAGAAGAACTAGCTGAGATCTGGACAGCCCCAAGCATCACACCTCTAGTACAAGAGCAGCCACCCCTTATGCACAGACTAACGGAAATGGAGGTAGCATTTAGGACATACTTAGAACTTCAACAGGAAAAGCAACTGACAAACCAATTGAAGAAGGAATGGAAAGAAGAAAGGGCAATGTGGGAAGCTAAATGTAAGATGGATCTAGCTGGCCTGGAAGAGAAATTAGTAGCAGCAGAGGAAAAAAAGATGGATGCACTGCAAGTACTCCAAGGAGTTTGGGCCAAACAAAAGGCTGATGAACGAGACCTCCTACGTCTCCGGGAACGAGCTCCAAGTCCAAGGATGACTCCATGACCCAACTCCGAAGTCTGATTTTCTTTTTTCTATTGTGCAATCGTCTGGAAGACTTCTTTTTTTTGGGGGGGGGGATATATGTAGTACGTAATAAAGTAATGTTGTATTTAGACTTAGTTATGCTTTGTTGGGAGGGTAGTTAGAAGCGAGGAGATGCATCCGTTGGTTTTCCCAACCAAACAACCATATTATAAGAACTTTGTTTTATTGTTGTTGGGACATGATGGTTTTTACTGATATTAAATAAAGAATAACATTTCCTCGCCATCTTGGTATTTTGGTATGGTATTTCGTGTTTCATGTTAGTAATGGTATTAAATGTATTGTTGGTACCATTGATTATATGTTGTATTGCTCTGTATATTATGCATTGATAACCATTCTACACCTCTATAAAGGCTACGATCTGCTATTAACTGGTCATGCTCCCCTTATTTCACAATTCTGAATGAAATTCAAACAATTAAACAGCAATTGCTTCAACCATTAATCCATTCATGATCTCTGGATGAGACCATCGCATGTGCACAATTCACTGAGCATTTAACCATTTCAAAGTGTTGTAGAACTCAGTAGAATTACCAATTCTTCAAGTCTGAAATTTGCAAACCCTTGTTTCAAGTCTCTTCACAAAATCATCAAACGCAAAATGTCCAAGGATATGTATTGATTTCTCCTCATAATGGCTTTTAAAAATTCCCAAGAGGAAATAAACCAAGGCTTCATGATTACACTTCTCATGACTTAAAAACATACTTATCTTTTGTGCTATTTGCTTTTGTTGAATTCAAAATATAATATTTAACTAAAGCTCCCTCCATAACTTAGGCGCCAAAGTCAACTTTATTAAATAAGCATTTAATGCACTAGACGTTACTTTATAGTAAGCTTTAACTTAATTATTAATTAACTGTAACTTAATTAATAATTAATAATCAAATAAATAGCTTATTAGTTCGTCCACATGATCAACCCGAAATCCAAATACTCACTGCTTGAGCCATATGCCTAAGTGCCTTGCCAAAAATAGCAACTGGCTAAAAATGATTTACTATAAATAGTAAGTCCCTATAATTGAGCCAAACGGAAAGATGCAGAGGCAGGATCCTGATCACAACAATGCTGAAGAGAAGTAATGTCGTCTCTTCCAAGGGTAACGGAACAAACAGAGACCCTCAAACCATAACATTAGCCCAAGAGAATCACAATGATGGGCTAACTTTGTCAACAACTGGCACTGGCTAAAAAGGGGACATTACACTTTGATATCAATGACAACATTATTCAACAATAGTAAGCAGATATGATGCTTATCGATCTTAATCAATGCCATCAATTTGCATGCATCGTATAAGCCTTAGTCAATCTGCTTTGACGGTTTGTCATATATCTTCTTCTTGAGAATATGCCTTGATTTTTCATAGTATATATTATCAATAGTATTAATCAATCTAAAATGATTGGATGCTTATTGTTATTATGTTGATGCCTATAATCATGAGATCACTTAATCGATCTTTTCTAAGCATGTCTTATCGATTACTTGTGTCTTCAAGCATAATCGATGATGATCAACTTCAAAGTAATCAGTTGCTTACCATGTTCTCTCCCTCAGATGCATGTGATTGATATGTCGATTCCATAATGTCTTTCTAATTGTTAGTCATGGAACACTATAAGGTTCTTCTCCTAGATGTTGATGTGTCCATCTCTTTAGCATATTTCCTTACTCTGATAATGATGTCTTCACATACAATTGCTCTTCTCCTTGTATGCTATCAGGTCTATGTTGACTATCCAATTGGCCAAAGTGAAAAATCCTTTTGTTGATTGCTATATTATTACTTGATGATATTCTTCACTCTTGGTAGGGAAGAGAACTTGCCTTTATGATCGAAGTTATGAGCCTCCATATAACATCTTACGGTAATTGTTGTCATAATATGTACATTATTCAGGTGTGATGGGTGCATGGTGATCTATTATTAAACATCATACTTATTGATTCCTCCTTATACCTCTTAATGTCATTCGGAAAATCGTCTTATTTATAAGACTTCACAATCTTCCTGATACTATATTACTCAAACTATCTGCTTGCTATTTACAACTTACTACTAACTACCTTCTAACTATTTGTAGGTGTTCAAGGTCTGCCACTCCTTCACCACATAAGTGTTTTATTGCTATTTATTGTTAATGTTTGGTGCTAGATCGAATTCTAGCTTCACATTATTTTAATTAGGAGAATTATAATAATGAATTAATTATTTAATTGGAGAATTAAATAATAATATATTTAATTGTGAAGATTGGGTGAAGTAATTATTTAATTGGAAAATTAAATAATATATTGTGAGATTAAATTATTTAATTGGAGAATAAAATAAAATAATTTATTATTTAATTAGAGAATTAAATAATATAGAGATTAAATTATTTAATTGAACAATTAAATAATTTATTATTTTAATTAGAGAATTAAAATAATAATATAAATTGAATTAATTATGGGCTGGGCCCAAATTATGGCGTCAAGGTTTTATTATTTCAAGGTCGGCCTTGGAGGCCGACCTTGCATTCTAATGATTCTACCTCATATATATATGAGGATTTGATTATTGTAAATCATTCAAGCAATCACAATTTGGACTGCGATCTGAATATACAAGGCAGCAATCTGAACATATAAGGCAGTGATCTGAACATATGCAAGGCAGCGATCTAATAGATACAAGCGATTTGGACTTGCAATATATTCAGCGATCTGGATCTATATTTATAGGACAGTGATCACACTTTGCCATATATTCCTAGCTGCGAATACAAGGTCCTTGACAGTGAATTCCAGTCCTAATCCAAGGTAGCGAACACACACAAAGCAGCGATTATATGTTCTGATCTAGGGCAGCAAATATAAGTTCAGATCTGGGCAGCAATATCATCTACAGGACAGCAAATTCATTACGATCCGATCTGAAGATAAACTGATATTGTATCAGGAGCTGGCATGCATCTTCATCTATTCTTTGCATTGGTGATAAATCTCTATTTTGGCGATATCTATTGATTTGCTTCATTGATCAGGGATTTTCAACAAATCAACATCTGTGAGTTATGTAATTCGACTTTGAAAGAGCAATAATAGACGATCTAATTAATGCTGGGTTTTTTCACCCCCAAGAGGGAGGTTTTATTAGAATGTTTCTAATATTCGATAGCTTTAATGCTTAATCTCTATGCTTGCTTTTCTTTCGCATCTATCTTTAGATAGTTGCTATTTCTTATTTCCTTGGCTCTATATTTATGAGCGTCTAAGCTCTTTGTAAATATATTCAATACAAACAAATTGTTTGTAATCATTTTATGGTATCAGAGCTTAATTTTTTCTCGGCTTCCTTCTATTCTATTAACTCCAGCGAGATCTCCTGGTAGTTACGACTGGTATTACAGTCGAGATCATTCGCGTCTAGCACTTACAACTGGTTCTTCCGTGTTCGCGTCTTGGGGTCTGGTATCATTCGCATCTAGTCCTTCCGTATTCGCGTCTTAGCATCTGGTATTTTCGGGTCTGGTATTGGCGTCTGAAACACATCTGGCATCTCGCGTTTGGCAATCTTGGCATCGGGTCTGGTATTTCCACGACTGATATTTGGCAATTTGTTCTAGGCAACTGGTATCTTCATTTTCTGTTGAAAACTTGCAAATACCTTGTCCTCCATAGCCGACTAGGGTTTTCTTCGAAAATCCTATTTTTTGCACTCAAATTTTTTTCTAATTACAGATTCTTGGTGGGTTTTTTGAGAACTCAACTAGGTTGTCATTCCTTTTTTCTGGGTGCCTCGATTTTTGTGCCTTGATTTTTGAGCCAGCAAATCCAAATTTTGACAGCATATTTTTTTGGGTTTTTCGAACTCTCTTCTAGGTACTTCTCAGTTTTTTTGGGGTCTTCCATTTTTTGCCTCGAAGTACATGTTAGCGCCTCTTCTCTACATCTTTGTTTTCCATGCATTAGGAAACTTGCAAGATGGCGTCACTGACTAACCTGATGCTGGAAAACAGTCAGCACTTTAATGGCAGCAACTATAACACATGGAAGTAGCGAATGTTGACCATCTTCGAATACCGTCATCTAGATGCACTTGTTCTTGGCACAGAGACTCGCCCGACCTCCGTCCAAGCAGATCAGGATAAGTTCGATGATCGGAATCGAGAAGTTGTTATGCTTCTCAAGCTTTTTGTCACAGATGATCAGTTGCCTCAAATTCCTTCTGGCAAGTCTGCTGCAGACATCTGGAAATATTTGAAGGAGTTGCATGAGACATCTAACAAAAGTCGCGCATTTTTTTTGAAGAATCAGTTGTTCTCCATTATGATGGATGAACGTATGTCCTTACAAGAACATCTCACGAAGATTAAGGACATTCGTGATCAGCTTGAAGCCATCGGTCGGAAGATGTAGGAAGAAGATATGGTAGTTATTACCCTGAAAAGTCTACCAACATCTTATGAGCATTTCATAGACTCTCAACATTACCTCAACTAATGTTGATCTAAAATTCCCAGAGTTGTGCACCAAACTCCTACAGCAGGATCGCTGGAAGCAACAGTTTGGTAACCGTACTTCCTCATCCTCGTCAGAACAAGCCTTTGCAGCAAAATTTCAGTCTTCTCAACAGGGCAGTTCACATCAATTCTCAAGCAGTTATCAGCAGAAGGGTGTTCAGTGTCATTACTGTCATAAGTATGGCCATATGAAGAAAGATTGCCGTCAGCGACTGGCTTCCGAACAAAAGCTGGGAAGGTCAAATCAACAGGCAAATATTGTTGAACATTCTGAGAAAAAGGAGTCTGCTTTCTATGCTTTTATGGCTAAAAGTCCTTCTGATTTAGCCCAGTTGTCCGCGTGGTATATCGACTCTGGTGCTTCACGTCATTTTTCTCATCAGCGTGACTGGTTTACAGACTTCTATCCCTACAATGATTCAGTTGTGTTTGGTGGAGGAGAGGAGTTCAAAATTATTGGCAGGGGAAATGTTCAGATACAGTCTGGTGGGTGTCAGCTTATTTTTCTCAATGTATGCTACGTTCTTGGTATGGCACTCAATCTATTCTCTGTGAGTCAGATCATGAGAAATTCTCCTCAGTTAGATGTGGTGTTCAGTGCCCACAAATGTTCCATTATTGATCGAGCGACTCGTCTTACTGTTGCTTCTGGTCTAGAGCATCATGGCCTATATCGGCTTACTGACACTAGTGATTCTCCTGAAACAGCTATGGCAGCTCATGACTTATCTCTCAGTACCTTGTGGCATCAGCGATATGGACACCTCAACATCCAGTATCTCTCTCACCTGTCTCGGGAGGAACTTGTTTCTGGCCTACCTTTGATTCAAACGCAGCATCTTGGAGTATGCGATGCTTGTCAAGCTAGCAAACAACATCGGACTCCCTTCAAAGATGGAAATTCCTGGCGTGCATCTCAGGTACTTCAATTACTTCATGCTGATATTTGTGGTCCTATGAATACATCTTCAGTTACTGGTTGCAAATTTTTTTGCTTATTGTTGATGACTTTAGTAGAAAGATGTGGGTATACTTTCTTAAACAAAAATCAGATGCTTTTAGTACATTTCAGAATTTTAAGTCATTGGTTGAAAACGAGTCTAGCTGCAATATCATTTCTCTTAGAACACACAATGGAGGGGAATTTTGTTCTACTGCATTCTCTGGTTTTTGTGTTGAACATGGCATCAAACACCAATTTACCACACCCTACACTCCTCAGCAAAACAGTGTTGTTGAGCGTCGCAATCGTACGATTGTTGAGATGGCTTGTTCTATGTTACAACACAAGAGTGTTCCTAATAAGTATTGGTCAGAAGCACTGTTTACTTCTGTTTACCTTCTTAATTGTTCCCGTACTCAGGCTGTCAAGAACAAAACTCCAAAAGAGTTGTGGTCTGGTCGTAAGCCCAAGATCAGCCACCTGAAGATTTTTTGTTCTCTTGCGTATGTTTGGATTCCTGATGCTAAACGTTCCAAATTAGATTCCAAGAGTCAGAAACTCATGATGACAAGGTACAGTGACAACCATAAGGCCTACAGATTGATAGATATCGACACTGATCATCTTATCTTTAGTCGTGATGTTGTTTTTGATGAAACTCGAGGCCCCTTTCTGTCTTCTTCTGAGCAATGTTCTGAGGAACAGCCTCACAGTGTTCCTCTTCTGTTAGCACCATCTGATGGGAGGGATGATCCAGATAATGCTCGTCCTAGGGCACCTGATGCTGATCCTATTGAGGCCCCCGAACATGATCCTCTCCTTGGCTCTATTGCTGCTCCTGAACCTCCTCCAGAGATTGGCTCGTCTACTCTTCGGCCCAAATGGTGGGTTAAAACTATTAGTGATCTCAGGGATGATGAGCTCATCGAAGGTAGAGTTTCTAGAATTAAGAGCAAACAACATCCTACAGTTAATTTTGCTCTTATGGCTAACATTCATAGTATTTATGAGCCCCAGACTTATTCTGAGGCTAAAGGTATTCCTAAGTGGGAACAGGCCATGGAAGCTGAATTTCAAAGTATTCAGAAAAATAACACTTGGGTCCTTTCTGACCTTCCTGCCGGGAAGAAGCCCGTTAGCTGTAAATGGGTATACAAGGTAAAGTACAAAGCTGATGGCACTTTAGACAAGTATAAGGCTCATCTTGTTGCTCGAGGGTTCTCACAAAGGGAAGGTATTGACTATGAGGAGACCTTTGCTCCCACAGCTAAAATGAGTACCATACGACTTGTTCTTGCCTTAGCAGCTCAGTTTGGTTGGAAAGTTCATCAAATGGATGTTAAGAGTGCTTTTTTGAATGGTGACTTACAGGAAGAGGTCTACATGACGCAACCCTCTGGATTTAAGGTTGCTGGTCAGGAACACAAAGTCTGTAAACTTGTCAAAGCTCTCTATGGTCTAAAACAAGCTCCTTGGCCTTGGTACATGAAAATTGATAAATACCTAACTGATCATGGTTTTCACAGGAGTCCATCTGATTCAAACCTGTATATCAAACATGTAGGTGATGATGTACTGTGTATAGTTGTCTATGTGGATGATTTGATCATCACTGGAAGTTCAGCATATTTGATCACTGAAATCAAACAAGATTTGTGTTGCACTTTTGATATGACAGATTTGGGACTCCTGCACTATTGTCTCGGAGTTGAGGTTTAGCAGACTGAACACAGTATCTTTCTTTCTCAGTCCAAGTATGCTAGAAGTCTTGTGGACAGGTTCAGAATGCAAGATTGCAAACCTGCTCCCACCCCTATGGAACCCCGACTCAAACTATCAGCTCAGTCCGATTCACCTGTTGTGGATGAATCTTTGTTTAGACAACTAGTGAGCAGCCTCATTTTTCTTACTGCCACCAGACCTGACATTAGTTTGGCGGTCAGCTACATATCCCGTTTTATGACAATGCCCATGACTGATCATTGGACAGCTACAAAGCGTGTCCTGCGCTATGTTAGTGGTACTCTTGACTATGGTCTTCTGTATACTCAGAGTTCTGATCCTACACTATGTGACTATACAGATTCAAATTGGGCCGGTTCTGTTGATGATCGTAAGTCTACCGCTGGATATGTGTTCAATTTGGGGTCTAGTGTTGTCACATGGACGAGTAAGAAACAACAGGCAGTGGCTCTGTCATCCACCGAAGCAGAGTATCGCGGAGCAGTTAAAGCAGCTTGTGAGGCCGTTTGGCTTCGGCGGATGCTTGCAGATATGCATGTTCCTCAATCAGGACCGACTCCTCTATTCTATGATAATCAGGGAGTGCTCAAATTGGCCAAGAATCCGGTCTTCCATGAACGAACCAAGCATGTCGAAACACATTGTCATTACATTCGTCAGTTGGTTGAAGACAAGTCTATTAAACTGTTGTATGTTCCTACTTTAGAGCAATCCGCTGATATCTTCACCAAGTCTCTCAGTTCTAATAAGTTTGTAAAATTCAGGGAAGCTATTGGTGTTATTGACAGATTAAGCATTATGGGAGGGTATTAGAATGTTTCTAATATTCGATAGCTTTAATGCTTAATCTTTGTGCTTGCTTTTCTTTCGCATCTATCTTTAGATAGTTGCTATTTCTTATTTCCTTGGCTCTGTATATATGAGCGTCTAAGCTCTTTGTAAATATATTCAATACAAACAAATTGTTTGTAATCATTTTAGTTTTCCCAGGGTACCTCTTGTGTCTTGTGTTTCAGCTTCTTAGATTAGCATTTGTGTTGAAATTTCTATTAGATTAGTTGATGTATTAATTTGTTTGTTAAGCTCATTTGATAGGATCTGCTAATTGTTATCATTATATTAGATTTGATCTTAAATTTAACATTTATCATTAGTGCAAAGATGGGGACATCACAGCTGCACCTCCCCTTCCTTTCTCATGATTAATGATATAGCGAGCGGAATTGTTCCATATGAATTTAAGATTAGTGACACAGTCAAGGAAGATTCGTGAAAGAAAGCATAGATTGGTGAATGAGAATTATGAAAATTTGAGAAGAATATAATGCAGATTTGGTGAAGGAGATGAATGATATCGTCATTCAGTATATAAGGGTGTACAGAAGACCATAGTCAAGAGTACCACTAACATAGCATGGGACACGCTTTGCAGCTGTCCAATGATCAATCTTGGGTGCTGTCATAAAACGGGATATGTAGCTTACCGCAAAACTAATGTCAGGTTTGGTGGCAGTAAGGAAAATGAGACTGCCCACTAGTTGTCTAAACAAAGATTCATCCACAACAGGTGAATCGGACTGAGTTGATAATTTGAGCCCGGGTTCCATAGGGGTGGGGGCAAGTTTACAATCCTGCATTTTGAACCTATCCACAAGACTTCTAGCATACTTGGACTGAGAAAGAAAGATACTGTGCTCAGTATGCCAAACCTCAACTCCGAGACAATAGTGCAAGAGTCCCAAATCTGTCATATCAAAAGTACGACACAAATCCTATTTGATTTCAGTGATCAAATGTGTTGAACTTCCAGTGATGATCAAGTCATCCACATAGACAACTATAAACAATACATCATCACCTACATGTTTGATATACAGGTTTGAATCCGATGGACTCCTCTAAAAACCATGATCGGTTAGGTATTTATCAATTTTCATGTACCAAGCCCGAGGAGCTTGTTTCAGACCATAGAGAGCTTTGACAAGTTTACAGACTTTGTGTTCCTGACCAGCAACCTTAAATCCAGAAGGTTGCGTCATGTAGACCTCTTCCTGTAAGTCACCATTCAAAAAAGCACTCTTAACATCCATTTGATGAACTTTCCAACCAAACTGAGCTGCTAAGGCAAGAACAAGTCGTATGGTACTCATTTTAGCTGTGGGAGCAAAGGTCTCCTCATAGTCAATACCTTCCCTTTGTGAGAACCCTCGAGCAACAAGACGAGCCTTATACTTGTCTAAAGTGCCATCAGCTTTGTACTTTACCTTGTATACCCATTTACAGCTAACGGGCTTCTTCCCGGCAGGAAGGTCAGAAAGGACACAAGTGTTATTTTTCTGAATACTCTGAAATTCAGCTTCCATGGCCTGTTCCCACTCAGAAATACCTTTAGCCTCAGAATAAGTTTGGGGCTCATAAATACTATGAATGTTAGCCATAAGAGCAAAATTAACTGTAGGATGTTGTTTGCTCTTAATTCTAGAAACTCTACCTTCGATGAGCTCATCATCCCTAAGATCACTAATAGTTTTAACCCACCATTTGGGCCGAAGAGTAGAACCAATTTCTGGAGGAGCTGGAGGAGGTTCAGGAGCAGCAACAGGGGCAGGGAGAGGATCATGTTCGGGGGCCTCAACAGGATCAACATCAAGTGCCCCAAGGCGAGTAGTATATGTATCATCCTTCCGATCAGGTGGTGCTAAAGGAAGAGGAACACTGGAAGGCTGTTCCTCAAAACACTGCTCAGAAGAGGATAGAAAAGGTCCTCGAGTTTCATCAAAAACATCACGACTAAAGATAAGATGATCAGTGTCAATATCTATCAAACTGTAGGCTTTATGACTGTCACTGAACCCTGTCATCATGAGTCGCTGACTCTTGGAATCTAATTTGGAGCGTTTAGGATCAGGAATCCAAACATAGGCAAGAGAGCCAAAAATCTTCAGGTGGCTGATATTGGGCTTACGACCAAACCACAACTCTTCTGGAGATTTGTAATTGACAGCCTGAGTAGGGGAAAGATTAAGAAGGTAAACAGAAGTGAACACTGCTTCTGCCCAATACTTATCAAGAACACTCCTGTGTTGTAACATAGAATGAGCCATCTCAACAATCGTACGATTGCAACGCTCAACAACACTGTTTTGCTGAGGAGTGTAGGGTGTGGTGAACTGGCGTTTGATGCCATGTTCAGTACAAAAATCGGAGAATGCAATAGAACAAAATTCCCCTCCATTATCTGTTCTAAGAGAAATGATACTGCAGCCAGACTCTTTTTCAACCAACGACTTAAAATTCTGAAATGTACTAAAAGCATCTAATTTGTGTCTAAGAAAGTACACCCACATCTTTCTACTAAAATCATCAACAATAAGCAAAAAATATTTGCAACCAGTAACTGAAGGTGTATTCATAGGACCACAAATATCAGCATGAAGTAATTGAAGTACCTGAGATGCACACTAGGAATCTCCATCTTTGAAGGGAGCCCGATGTTGTTTGCCAGCTTGACAAGCATCACATACTCCAAGATGTTGCGTCTGAATCGGAGGTAGACTAGAAACAAGTTCCTCCCAGGACAACTGAGAGAGATACAGGATGTTGAGATGTCCATATCGTTGATGCCACAAAGTACTGAGAGATAAATCACGGGCTGCCATAGCTATTTCCGAAGAATCGCTAGTGTCAGTAAGCCGATATAGACCATGATCCTCTAGACCAGAAGCAACAGTAAGACGAGTGGCTTGATCAATAATGGAACATTTGTGGGCACTGAACACCACATCCAACTGAGGAGAATTTCTCATGATCTGACTCATAGAAAGCAGATTGAGCGCCATACCAGGAACGTAGCATACATTGAGAAAGATGAGCTGACACCCACCAAACTGTATCTGAACATTTCCTCTGCCAATAATTTTGAACTCCTCTCCTCCACCAAACACAACTAAATCACTGTAGGGATGGAAATCTGTAAACCAGTCATGCCAATGAGAAAAATGACGTGAAGCACCAGAGTCAATATACCAAGCAGACGACCGAACTAAATCAGAGGGGCTTTTAGCCATAAAAGCATAGAAAGCAAACTCCTTTTTTTCAGAATGTTCAGCAACATTTGCCTATTGATTTGCCTGTGGATTTGACCCTCTCAGCTTCTTTTGTTCAGAAGCGAGTCGCTGACGGCAATCTTTCTTCATGTGGCCATACTTATGACAGTAATGACATTGAACACTCTTCTGCTGAGAATTGCCTGAGAATTGATGTGAACTGCTCTATTGTGATGACTGAGAAGACTGAAATTTTGCTGCAAAGGCTTGTTCTGACGAGGATGAGGAAGTACGGTTACCAAATTGCTGCTTCCAACGATCCTGCTGTAGAAGTTTGGTGCACAACTCTGGAAATTTCAGATCAACATTAGTTGAGGTAATGTTGAGAGTCTCTATGAAATGCTCATAAGATGTTGGTAGACTTTTCAGAGTAATAACTATCAGATCTTCTTCCTCCATCGTTCGACCAATGGCTTCAAGCTGATCACGAATGTCCTTAATCTTCGTGAGATGTTCCTGTAAGGACATACGTTCATCCATCATAATGGAGAACAACTGATTCTTCAGAAAGAACGCACGATTCTTGTCGGATGTCTCATGCAACTCCTTCAAATATTTCCAGATGTCTGCAGCAGACTTGCCAAAGGGAATCTGAGGCAACTGATCATCTGTGACAGAGAGCTTGAGAAGCATAACAGCTTCTCGATTCCGATCATCGAATTTATCCTGATCTGCTTGAACAGAGGTCGGACGGGTCTCTGTGCCTAGAACAAGCGCATCCAGACGACGGTACTCGAAGATGGTCAACATTCGCTGCTTCCAAGTGTTGTAATTGCTGCCATTAAACCATTGATTGTTTTCTAGCATCAGGTTGGTCAAAGACGCCATCAAATACAAACTTCAAAAAAAGAATTTAACAGGCACAGATTCCAAGGCAAATTTCTGGCTGACCCATAAAAAACTGATAAGTACCTAGAAAAGCTGATGAAAAAACACAGAAGGCATCTGAGGTCAAAAGTCAAATCCGCTGGCTCAAAAATCGAGGCACGGAAAATGAGGTACCCAAAAAAATTTAACGAAGACCCAGATAGAATCTTGAAAAACCCACCACAAAAATGTATTTGAAAAAATTTTCGGGTCCTGAAAATCAGGGTTTTAGCAAAAAAACGGCTTTGGTTATATGAAACCACAAACAGGAGCCACGAAATTCGAGTGCAGAGGAGTTTCGAAAGGTTCAATGTTCAGATCGCGCCAGCAAAGAGAAGCAACAGGTCGCGTCAGAGGAAGACCTTAAAAAACACGAGCACCAGGTTGCGGACGCCCTGAAAATAGGTCGCGTCGGAGAAGGCACCAGGTCGCGTTGGGATAAAAACCTTAAAACGCGAGCACCAGGTTGCAGACGCTCTACAAACAGGCCACGGAAGATCAAAGGCTGATGAAACTCTGCAACAGGTTGCGAACGCGGGCGAAAAACCTTGAACAGGTCGCGGATGAAACACAGAAAAAATATTTAGCAGATAATTTCAAAAACGAAATTATAATATTTTCTGGAAGTGTTTATCCTCGCTCTGATACCATATAATGATTATTAACCGTTTGTTTGTATATTTTGAATGAAAAATGAAGAGCCTAAATGCTCATATATACACTACCGAATTTACAAAAAATAGCAACTATCTAAAGATAGATTGCAAAAGAATCGTTACAGCAAGATAGAGCATTAAGGAAACTCACGAATATTAGAAACATTCTAATATGAATGTGAAAAGACGGGAAGAAAATATGAACAGAATATGCAAGCACGCAAGGATAATTTGGTAAATGGAAAGAGGGGAATGATGGACTTAATAAATAAAGGAGAGCATAACATCCATCATCCCTTGAAGCAGAAATAAATGAGAATGTAGAACTTTATTTTGGAAGTTGGTGCTTCCTAAAGAAGAGATTGGTGTATCTTGCTAAGTTGGTACTTAGTTGTGGAAATCGATGCCTCGAGTAGGTTGGTGCCTACTAATTGTGGGGATTGGTGTCTCACTAGGTTGGTGCCTCCGAAATTTCTAAGTGAATTTCATACAAGCATTTTGCGTGGTTTTATCCCGTAAGGGTTTCCACATAAATCTTGTAGTCATCTTGTGTTGCATAATTGTTAGATCTTGTGTGATTGATATCATTATGATTGTTAAGTTTTGAAAAAGTAAATGATTATCTTAAACTTATTCACCCCACAACCCTGCAGGATAAGTGTGTGCTCATCATGTATGCATCCCAAAAAGATGAATTTGTTTTACAAATGTAACCTCTATCTAAACAAATCTTTTGATTTTACCTCTAGCTTGCAATAGTCATATTGATCCCTGATAAATCAGACTAACCCCCTCAAAGCCATAGAAAAAATGTGATATGACTTTGAAAAATGACATATAATGGAGCATAACCTTACAATTCTTTATGCCCCTTAACTACATAAATAAGTCGAAAGCTTCACTGCAGTCAGACTCAATCACATTCAAAAGAAATACATGTACTTGCTAAAAAAATGAGTGTATAATTTGATATTCATTGTTAAAAGAGTGCTGCTATAAAAAAAATGCTGACCTCATCATCATACTTTATATCATTAATCAAGCCTTCTTCCTTGAGCCTTTCCACCTTGTAAATACCTTCATTAAGAAGATTCTCTATATCTCCCTTTGTTTTACCTGGTGCAAGAAACGTTGCTCAAGAAAAAGTATCTACAAGAAAGAGCAGACAGGATGCAAAATAAATGCTTTGATAACAGTATAACTCCACCCCAATACCTTGGGCAAATGAAATTTTTTCTACCCAATTCTCATATATATCATCCAGTATAGCTGTCAACATCTCACAGTTCTCCTTTGACATGTTCTTCCGAGAAATCTGATCACCTGCACTTTTGTACTTCCCTATACGTTGGATTTGAGGCTGTACACCTATTTTCTCAAGAACTCCTAAAAAGCAGAGTGACCACTTTCAATTATTAGCATAAATACATATAATAGTTGAAAATTAGAGTATAAAGATAATATATCTGAAAAGAACTAAGAGCTAAAAAATACACAAAGAAAGTTATCAAGTTTTCACTTTTCAATAGATCATAAGAATCTACTCCAAATAGGAATCAAGCATTAAAAGATATTAAAAAACAAACAAACATGCTTTTTAGACCTGTATTACAACATTCAGTTTTTTTAGCTTGGTTTAATAAAAATGTGTTTTAGCTTATAGATTAAAGACAAACTCTGTGAACCAAGATACTTCTTAGGCTAAATGTAGTAAAATACATAAACAATATAGCGCATATGGAGTGTATAGTTGATACTTGATAGTTTCATATTGGCACAATAAAAAGAAAAAGAAAATACCTACGTCATGAACTAACCTTTATCCATCATATTTAAAGTTTGATCTCCTAAAACAAACAACTTAGAAGAAACTAATTCAGAGAACAGTCATTGGTGAAGACTTGTGACCACTTCTAGTAGTCCTCAGACATAGATAAGATAAGGTGGAAAGCATAAAAAAGAACCAGAAGATCCTACAAGAGTAATCAAGTTTCCCCTAAAATAAAAAAGCGGTTTATTCCTAATACTCAAATTAATATAAACATACCACCAAAAAAATCTGCTTGAACCGTCAAGCCATATAAGTTAATGTATGCCCCAGGTGGAACATATAACTCTCCGCATGCACAAGCAAGATAATACTCCTTTTCACCACAAACTGGTATGTAACATACAACAAATTTACCTGTAGAAGAGTTTAGGTAAATTATTAAAAATAAATTTAAAATGGTGATAACACACAAAGTAACAAATGCATTAAAAGATGCACAAGACTTCTGTGAACAAAAAACTATCAGTTATTGGCAACTAAACCAAATTGAATTTATTGGATGCAAATTTTCGTATATAAGCTTAGATGGCCTTTAAGCCAAATTCTACTAAAGGCCAAAAGGAAATAACATGAAAACACAGGCATTTTACAATTGTTGAACTTTACATTAAGAAGCAAAAATAATCTCCAATACTTTAGGCAAATTCAATGACCTTAATGGAAAGATTATTGTAATTCTGTAAAATTATAATCAATGTTTCTCGGGGAAGTTACACATCCCTGCAGTTACACAACCAGGGCCCAGCATGTCATTTTGGGTGTTTGAGACCATTTTGGGACAAAGAGATATGGACATGCATCCTGAGATGTCCCATGTTTTTACAATGGCAAGGAGGATGCCCTAGCATCCATGGAACAGCCAAGCGTCATCTTGACATACCTCAACTGTCATGGGAAGCCAGGGTGCCCCACACTTCCCTCTTCTTTAAAAGCACAAATAAAAAAGTAATCCTAAATTTAAAAGCATTCTAAATTGATTCAAACCCTCAACGGACCCAATCAAAGCCACCCAACATAAAAGACACTAAAATCCCTAGCCTATTGCACTTTTGCAATCACCAAGAGCAAAGGGTAAAAAGACAAGAAGAAAAGGAGAAGTATTCCAACTCTTCTTGCAATCACCATCACCAGCAGAGACAAAACAAGATATGCACGTTAACTTGAAAATTGAAACCAGATTTATTTTTTCCTTCGAAATTTCCAAGCTCAAATATTGTGAATGTTACATTTTTCATTTTCTATCGAAGTTGTTTTCTTATTCATTCTGGTTTTTCAACACTGACTGGAAAAACAAAAGTCATGGTCCATTGGGTCAAACTTCAATGTGTTAAAAAATATTTAAAATACCGGCTATTTTAATTTTACTCGTAGATTCTGTGTTTACTTTTTACTTTTTCTGCAATTTGGCTACAAAAAAGGTTGATAGAAATTGAAAAGGGCTCAAATTCAATCTGTTGTTGTTTCATTTTTGGCACTCAGTTTTAAATGTTGTCTATTTATTTTCTTGCAATTTAACTTTAAAAATGAATTTTAATTTTAAATGAGTGTAACTAGCACATGCTGCTGTTTTTAAATTTTTAGTATATTTTGCTGTTAATTTTTATTTATACTGCTGTTTTTTTTATCTAATGAACATTGTAGAAAAGAAACAGTACAGGCTAAAAGTTCAGTTGCAAGTGCCATTGCAGGGAAATTTAATTGCCCTTCTAAGTTTTCAAAAAAATGGACCAAGGGGACATTTAACAGAAAAAAAAATAACTAAGTTACAATTTGACTCATTGTTAATACAAACAAAGCAATTTATTCAAGGGAGATTCATCTTCGGAAGTGAAATATTTGCTCTCTTATTTGGCATTGTAGCATTTACAGGTTAAAAAACATTTTCTTCAAATCAAAGGCAAAGGAATTGGGGTTTGTGAAGAGCCCACACTTTATCAAAGAGCCAAAGTTCATCTAAATGTCTTCACAAGATTTCTTCACTCCATTTGTAGGTACACCAGCTCCTTCCTTACAGACCAATTTAGTATAGTAAAGAAATGATTCTTTCAATGGATAAAAGAATGAAAGCATGCACATGATTTGAAAAACATGAATAATATTTCAGAAAACTTTAAGCTTATTTCAAGAGACACGAGTAATTGATGAGGTTGTCGGTTACAAATCAGAAATACCTGACTTCCTGTAGTCAAGAATGTGTCGGCGAATTTCATCAATTTTACCCCACCCACAGCGCAGTGGTTCAATATGAAGATAAATACCGGCAATGCGAGGATCGTGAGCTGCTTTTATAAAATTATCACAAATTTTTGGTAATGATAATCTTGATGAAAACCGATCTTGCAGTTGATCCGAAATCTGAACAAAAATTTGAAAACAGCAAGTTTTCAAAAGCATAAAGAATAACACCAGTCACAAAAATATACATCTCCAAATTGCAGTAATTGAAGTTAGAACCTGAGGAGCATCTTCGGATCTAATTTCTAATGCACTTCAAGGGATTAAGAATACTGCTATGCAAGTCAAGCTTTCCAATACAGAATATTTGGTTGACACAATACCTTTTATTTCATATTTGAATGAAGAATTCTTATCCACAATCAGAGTCTTGTTACAGTTGAGGTGAGAAGGGAGGATTTGGTCATATCAAAGGGAAAATCAAGCAAAATGAAGATGAACTGCATCAGATTATTTTTTCCCTTGCTTATAACATGCCAAAACACCAATGAGATAAAAGGTAGAAACAAAAGTACAATGCTTTTTGGGAAGAAGCCAACAAGAATAGATTTCAAATATTTGTGAACTCACTTTCCCATCTGCACAGGACATATGGACCTATAAAGGTTGGCCTATAATTTACCTGATTGATAAGGATGACTCTACCCGGGTTCTTTATCTTCAATGTAAATTTATCCCTCTGACATTCACTTCAAGTTTTGAACAACATTTATAGTTTCATTTGTCTAGAAGGATCTCCAAATCCTTAAACTAGATAGGTAACTAAGCACTAACAATAAAGTGTGTAAATTAGATCAGATTGTTGAATGAGAAATTTTCGTCTGGCAAACCTTGCACAAAACCAAAAATAATGAATATGGAGATGTGTAATACAGAAAATGTTTTTACCAATCAAATTTTAAAAAGCAGTGTCGAGATATGTCATGGTCAGAGTATGTTTTTGTTTTTATGTTGAAAAATAATTTACTATAACAACATTTATGATGCTAAAAACATCACCATCAGGGTTAAGTCTCTAGTAAGCTCTAAGATTCCTTGAGAAAATTAGGTTTGGATTTTCATATATAAAATGTGAGAACAATATGTGAACAGTGCAAGAAATAAATTTCTGACAAAAGAAAAGTTATCGGAAAAAAAAAATTAAAATAAGACTCAAAACACAACTGAATAGATACAAAATAGTGATGCATGCTTCCCATAATATACATACACTGATATGTTGGATGTGGACATGCAGAAACAGTCATATGCAGTACGGCCTCTGAAAGGACTCTCTGAAGTTCTGAACTCTAGATTGCATGGCTATGCATAGATGATATGGAATGGAAACTTTACCAGCCTTTGAGGACATAAAATATGCAGAGTGCTAAAAAGATTTATTATCTCCATATAGCTGCTGTAACATCTTCCAATTGTAGGAAATATTAAAGGTGAAGATGGATAGTTTCATTACTGTTAGATGCTTCCAGTTTTATTGTACTTGAATCAAGGAATCCATGTAATGTCCCCTTTTGGGATTGCCCTAATTCTTGCCCTCGAATCACAAATTCCCTTAAAATAAGAATTGTAAAATGGTTAGAGATATAACTTTACCAATTAAAAGGCCCTTATAATAGGGTAAATCCTGATTTAGGTCCTGCAATCACCAAAAGGAAACAAGAGCACAAATATACATTCATAGACTAAATATATTATTAACATGATATAATCTTACACATTTATAGCTTGATAAAGAGAATTCCAATCCATACAACATGTATTGTGCAATATTTTGGCCAGGGTGGATGGAAAATTACAAAAGGGTTCCCTAGCCCAACCCTAGGCCCAAGGGCGGAACCCTGTCCCCCTTGGCCCCATACTTCATGGGGTTGGCGTACCTAGTGGGACTCACCATTCCCCCTTATTGTAACCTCCTCCTCCAATGTGGATTATCTCTTGCAAGATAGTGTCTTTGTATGATGTAAGCCATGCCCATTCCACCGCAAGCCTTATCTAGTGCCTTTGTATGATGTAGCTCATGCCCATTCCACTGCAGGCCTTACCTAGTGCCCTTGTATGATGTAGCACCGACCATTCCACCATAGCCCTTACCTTATCTTGTGAAGAGATAATCTTAATACAGTTGGGTATAAATACACAGTGCCTTATTTGTCACTTATTCTAATATGGTTAATTATGGCTTATTCAGCGATGGTGCATGAAATTATGAAAGAATATATAACTGACCCAGGAGAGAGTATTGCTCTGATACCAAAATAGAAAAATGGACAAAGAAGCTTACAAATATTAAACACGAATATGGTGCTTCATTCATTCAATAGATATTACCAGAATAACCCAGGGACGCGTCCCCCCCCTAAAACCCAGCCGCACCCGAGACGGGGATGCACCCGGGACATGGGGACGGTGTTTCGTCACTTTGGGCGGAGCAGCCGTTCTGCCGCCGTCCCGGAGGGGGACGTCCCGGTGTCCCCGCGTCCCGGACGGGGACAAGGGGACTTCTGGACGTCCCTCGACCTTGAAGGGGACACCCAGACGTCCCCCATCATGGCAAGCCAAAAAATACAAGTTTTTTAAAAAAAAAATTGTTCATGGGCAGGAGGATTTATACAAATATAACATTTAAGTATAAGTTTGATTTATTTAATTTCTTATACTTTAAGTTATATTTGTATAAATTATAAAATATATATACTTCAGGATGTTTGAGATAGGTTCCAGCTTCATAGGAGTTAAGATGCAAATTCTAGATTTTGGGGGTTTTCGAAAATTCCAGACTTAGCCAAATTTCAGGATTCAGCAAGCCTTGCGTATCACTGATCACAGGACACGTGTGTACAAGGAGAGCCCAACAGCACGATGGGATGTAGAGCCAGAGGAGCCATCACAGATTGATGATGATGATGATGCTTTAGATGCAGGGCTGGTCAATGTTCCTTTATCGGCTCTTAACCTTGGAGATAGTTCTGATGATGATGACTTTGCCGACCCTGAGATGCATGATTAGAGGCCTCCTTGGCATTTTGATTTTGACATTTGTTGTTTGTACTTGTTTTGATATATGCAACTCAATGTAACATTGTAATACAGTAATCATCTTTATGATGAGTTAGATACTCATACTTTTGATATTTATTATGCTGATTAATAGAACTCTTATGCTGATTGGAGTATTTAAGATTTATTGTTCAATGTCCAATGCAATGTTCAATGTTCAATGCATTATGCAATGTTAAATGTTCAATGAATCATGATTCAATATATTAACAATGCAATGTTCAATGATTTTATGTCTTACACTCTTATACTGTTATACATCTTTTCATAACTACCATTTTAAGTACCACATGTATAGTATATACTATATACACCCCCCCGCCCCTGTCCCCCGCCGCCGTCCCCAAATTGAGGCCCCTTTGTCACCCCGTCCCAGAAACTTGTCCCCTCATCCCACCGTCCCCCCATCCCCCAGGGCGGTGTAACTATGGATATTACATATATATATGATTCTATATCCTATATTATAGAAAACCTCCTGAACTACTTTCCTTATTATGTTGAGTCGTTTTAATAATTCAATGTTTGTACCACTAATTTAATAGGTTGTTAAATAAACTTTAACAAACCTAAGAAACATTTATTATATGCATCCTATAAATGATGCAATATTTCCAACAACACCATAGTCTGCCATCAAGCACTCCTTCCTCACAAAGTGAGTGAACCAATTGGGGCAACCCCTGCTCAACAACAATACTGTTCTCACCCATAGGAATCCCCTTCCACACGAAGAGGGTAGACCACAAGATTCACCATTGCTTGACTGGCTCTTTCCATGAGAGCAAGAATGATATGGTTCGTGCAAATAGCAAGGGTATAACACATAGAAATGTGACAAGGAAATGGCTTATGTTGTTTCAAATTTTCTTTTGGCTTGAAAAACTAATTTTCTTAAATGCAATAAAACAAATTAATACAATTTGCCATTTTTTATTTAAACCATATTAGTATGCACTTTTAATACTTTTGCAACTATAGAGAAAGAATAGTTTGCAAGTACTTTTAGTTTTTCAACTCAATAAGTTTGGGCTCCCCTGTTTATTAAAAAAATAATTATTTCTCCTTCAGCTTTAGAAAAGTGGGATATTATGAGGGAAAAATTAAAATAAAACCATATGCAAATTTTCTTCAAGTGAGAAGGTTTTATATTTGACACTACTTTTCACAGGCTTTCTCCAGCATTGAAGATTTGTTTTGCCGGAGGCATTTTTTGCTGATTTGCTTTAACATTTTGGTTCATTCTCTTCCTATGTCATGTATCATCTCCATATAGGCAAACAAAATCACAGAGACGGCAGAAAAACTAATGCTAGGGTTTGAGATGGCAGATATGACAGCATCTATTCCATCCTAGGGCTTGAAATGGCAGATATGACAGCACCTATTCCATCTTCGGTTTTTCATGACTCCTTTCTTCACAGCTTAATCTTTGGCGTAGCATCACACGGGGCTTGGGCTTTGCAGTGTTCTTTTGCTCAGATTTGCAGGCTTCTCTACAACCTCCACAATTCGGCACCTGCCCCACCTGCCCACTTCTTTACTTTTAAATCTTCAGACAGCTGCACCAGGCTTTATGTGAGCGCAGCAGAACTGGGTGACAGCATAGCATGAAGGAATTCCATGTTACCTCTTCGCTCCTTTGGACTGTGTGGAAAATTTATATGAGAGGTGGCATTAACACACAGGATGAACGGAAAACTCTAACGCCATGTCTCCAGTTTCCACCTTTGTTTCTTTCACACGTGCTTGTTGAACCCTCTCTCTGCCCTTCACAGGGCACAAACAAAATGTTCTGATACATTATAATTTGGACAAACATTGAGCAATGTATTATTCATGAAAGGTGGAATAAATACAATGAGATTTCATTAAGAAATAGAACCAACCAACCACCCAAAACTACCTATGACGGTTATTAGCATTAATAATAATCATAAACCACTTGCAATAGTTCATTGTTTAAGGGAGGAGATACACAAATTGATAGTTTTGAAACACAACACAATTTAATATAACAAACACAACAGAACAGATAAGGAAACCACAAAAAAGCATTACTCTATAAATACAATAACTAGTCACTGCCATAAAAGCAAATTTTCAACTCAAACCTGTCCTCGAAGTTCCATTTTCAACACGCTCCTTTGCCTAACCCTTTCCCATGGCAACGCAATCAACATCTTCAGTTCTACAAGAACTCTGTTCCATCCTTCAATCTTCTCGTACTCAAACTCACCAGAGGGATATACTTCTCCTTTCCATGCCCCATTATTCTGGCCAGGTTCTTCTGTAGAGAGACTTGGTTGTTTACTTGTCTCTTGTGCACTCTCTGCACCCAATTGTTGCTTGTCAAGAGCAGATGATGAAAACAGGGATTGCCGTAGCTTGAATGGCACTATTGATCTATTGACTGGTTTAAGCCCTTTCTTTGGAATCAGATTTTCTCTTTGTAAGTCAATTCCATCACCTAAATTGGAAAAGCATTGACAATTACCCGGATTCCAAAATCTGTGATATGCATCCTGCAAATTCTCCATGCCATAGAAATTAATAACCTCTAAAAGAATAATTCAAAAACATAACATCAAACATTCAAGTAATACAGCAGATTCTCAAAATGTGCAGAATGTAATATAAATATAATTCTAACCCAAAGGCTTCTGCCATGTGGTGCTTTACTTATGGGGGCTACTCCAAAAGCAGAACCCAAATTCAAATCCCTTGTTGCAATAACACGGGTGAGTTTGCACTGTAATAATCATGTGGTTTTATTCATGCACAACCCATGTTCACAAACAAGATTATGGGTACTTTTGAGTATGATCCATTTTTACAGATACAATAATGAGATACAAATGAGCGTAAACTATTGTTACAAATGTCATTATGAGGTAAATTTGAACCTAACCTGGGTTAAAGGCAAAGAAGTTAAACTCACCCAAGATTTACCAAGAAAAAATATAAACATGACCTGGAACTTGACCACAGCAAGAATTGTAAACATGCAGTAAACAACATTAAACAACACAACACATTAAAAAAAAAGTAACAAGTTCGGTGTATAAAAAATCATGATGATCCATTTACAGCATACAAGAATATAATTGGTCAATTTATTCGGTCTTGTATTTGCTGCACATCTATAAGCTATTGAGATTGCTTTGTGTAGATGCCTAACTAAATACAAATCAGCTTTGTAAAATATCACCGAGAACTTTTATAAAGCTTATGAACCTGTAGTGTTTAGTCACTTTTAAATCTATAGAATTTAGTCATCCTTACTCGTCCCTAACCATGATAAATATCTTGTCCTGGAAAAATTGGGAGTAGCACATAAACGCTGTTCGAATAGCGTACATGTGCTTCGCAAGAGATATTTGTTTTGGCTTGGTAAATCCTGAGTATGAGCCATCTTTAAAAGATATGTGGGGCATACTTGGACCAAATTCTTAAGATTGATCATTGTTTTAAGTTTCTGGAAATAACTGCATCCAAGAATTAGTATCCAACATTTTGAATCTCCATGGACTGAGACCAGGCTGTTAATGTTTACGGTAGCTTTGAGAGATATTATTCATACCTGTGTTGATGTTCTTTACATTTTTGATATCTCTGTTGTGAACTATTGGGAGCTGCTTGTCATTGGGCTGTATATTTCTCCCTTATGATATCGTCTATATGTCATCCATGTTCCTTCTTCCAGCGGTTACCACTATTGACTTGTGTTTATTATTCAGAAAAGGTATGGGATGTCTTGGCATCGTGGTTCCTTATATCTGAGGTGGCTCATGATTATGACTGACATGTATACATCTGGTTGTTGATGGTTCATACATTGAATGGTATCGGTTATGTTGGTAACGGCTGTCTCCTTCTATTCCACCGTGGAGACCTTTCGGTGCTTGTGTAGACTACACGGTATGAGCCCCATGGAAGAGAAAGCTACTATTGATTGGCATATCTGTGTGCGGTATAGTTTTGAAGATAGATGGCATATGCGTATATAGCATTAGTATTGACAGAGACGTCAGAAGTGTATTGGTTTCTATCACCGCCCAGCTTTATTGTATGCATATTCTTAGACTTCTTATTGCCAGCATATATTATTATTGTTTACTCTCCTTTCATTTGGACGTCGGTTGAGATGGTGTCTGCGTTCCTCTTCAAGTCAAGAGTTGATGCCTCGCACTCTCCGTGTGACCTTTGCCGGATTCATAACGGCTGGAATAATTACCTTTTTACTGCCGTCAGTTTGTATTTCTTCTTTAGAACAGGAGTTGGATGATTGGGCTTCGTGACTCTTATGGTTCCGATGATCTGGAATCTCTATGGCATCATAACTCTTGTCCATTCATGAATAATACGAGAGCTTACCATTGAGTGATCTGTCATCATCTTTCGAAGGGAGGTGAAGTGGTTCGGAGTTACCGAGTTTTTATATTCATTCTTGAGTATGTTATGTGACTTCAGCAAAAGGTAGAGAAGGTTTTATATATAGCATGGGTGCTGTTCGCTACAGCTGATGATTCTGCATTTTTAATCTGTGCATAATCAATACCAGTGTTTTGAGAATCGCCCATGAATCGCCTGAATCGGGCGATTCACGAGTCGATTCACACCAAACGATTTTTTAGGAATAGGAAATCGGACTCGGCGGTTTTTTGGAGTGAATCGCATGAATCGCCTAAATTGGCAATTCATGTCATGAATCGCATGAATCAGTAGTCATGAATCGGCATGAATCGGCCGCGGCGGGCAGACTTATAAAGTCAAAAAAAAAATAAAGTTTGACTTATTTTTTTTAGGTTTAAATGGGCATTTTGTCTTTGTTTTAACCCTAAAAGGTCTTCCATTTGTTTAGTATGAGTAGAAGAGAGGAAAAGTGAGAGAGAAGAAGAGAAAAGGAAAAGCACAAGTTTGCAAACAGCAGGAAGGAAGAGCAGCAAAAGGAAGAAAAATCCATTTGGGGAGGCCATAAGATTGCATTGGGAGCATTAAAGAGTCATTAGCAACACTCCTCAACTGATTTGCAAGAGGTAAGTGTTGATTTTTTTTTGGTATGTTAATGTATTGTTCATTTTTTGTTAAATTTTTTTAGTTTTCATTTGCAAATCTTGAATGTTTGTTTTTTAGTTTTAATAAATTGCAAAGTAAGCTTTGTTGTTTTGTTTATTAGTTTGTTAGATTGTCTTACTTTGAATTTTGAAACATAGAGGTTTTACTTGAAATTTATTATTGCAGGAGTCTTAATTTTCATTTTCCCCAATGGGTAAAAAAGATGAGTGTTGGAAATATACCGAAGACTTTCCTGGAAGAACAAAATTCCAAACAAAATGTATGTTTTGTAAAGAAATAAATTCTGGTGGCATTTATAGATTCAAATTCCACATTGCTGCCATACTCGGACATGATATTGCAATTTGCACTCAACAAACAGCTGAGGCAAAACGCACTTGTTTAGTGGCATTAGAAAAATTTGAACAAGACAAAATAAATAAGAAAAGGCAACTAGAAGAGATAAGGGCTATTGGCTCCCATGCTCCCACTGCCACAACCGCATCTACACCTGCATCAGAGTCCGCATCCGTAGGTTGTGTTGGAGAGGGTTCTACTAGGCCTCCTTTTCGTCCTAGTGCTGTTGCTCGTGCTAGTGCTACTGCTGATGCTAGTGCTACTGCTACTGCTACTGCTAGTCGTTCTTATAGTCATATTGAGGCTGGCAGTGCCCTATTACAGCCTAGAGTGCGAAAGAACAGATTGGATAGTTACTTTGTGCCCCGCACTACTCCTGGCTCACAACCCACACTTGAGGGCATGGGTTTGAACAAGGAGATTCATGATGTTGCGAGAAAAGAAATTTGCAAATTTTGGTACTTTTGCAACATTCCATTTTTTGCAGCGAGGTAATTGATTCTTTTTTATTTGTTTTCTTTAAGTTTAAAGTTAAATTTTAATTATATTTATTTGTGTAATGATGTAATCATAGATTCACTTTACATAATGATTTATCATCTAAATTTCTAATCATAATCTATTTGTGATAGGGCTCCTTACTAGCAAAATATGATAGATGCGATTGCCATATGTGGTCCGGGGTTTAAAGCCCCAACTGAGGCTGAGTTGAGTGGACAGCTCTTAGATGAAATGGTAGAGGACATGAAGGCTAAGCTTCAAAACCACCGAAAGGATTGGATTGTAAAGGGTTGCACCATCATGACTGCTGGTTGGACCGACAGGAGGAATAGAACACTCATCAATTTTCTTGTTTCCTGTAAGGTGATTAATCATTCTACTTTCCTACATGTATTGTGAAATTTGAATAATTTAAATTCTGATTTGTTGATTGCTAATTTGTTGCTGATCCATGATAATTCATTCTTTTGTAGGATATACCATGTTCCTCAAGTCTATTGATGCTTCTGCCCATGTAAAAAACGCAACATACTTATGTGAGATTATTGAGGAAGTCATCACAGAGGTGGGGGAACAAAATGTGGTGCAGGTGGTGACTGATAATGCAGCAAGTTATGTTGCTGCAGGTAAACTTGTAACTTTTCAAGTTTTGAAAATTAATTTATTCGAACACTTTTCTAATTCTAAGTTTCCTAACATGTTCCAATTTCTAATTAATTTAAAATTATTGTAGGTAAACTATTGATGGAGAGGCACCCCACCATCTTTTGGTCTCCTTGTGCGGCACATTGCCTTGACCTCATGTTGGAGGAAATTGACAAGCTTGAGTGGGTAAAGTCATGCGTAGATAGGGCAAAAAGTATATGCAAGTTTATCTACAACCATACATTCATCCTTAGCACTATGAGGGCCTACACAGGAGACAAGGAGTTAGCTCGTCCAAGGATCACGAGGTTTGCCTCGAATTTCATCACACTGCAGTCCTTTTTGACATCAAGGGACGATTTGAGGAGAATTTTTGTTGGGCGGGAGTGGACTACATCCTCCTATGCTACGACCACTATAGGGGTAGATGTGGCAAATTGGATCTTTGATGAGAATGGTTTTTGGGAACCTGCTAAAAAAATTGTTGAGGTAAATTTCTTACAATTTAATATTTAGTATTTAGTTTTACTATTTATTATTTAATTGTTAATGATTTACTTTTACTTTTAATTTTATAATTTTATTATTTATATTTAAGTTTTGACTCAAATGTTTTTTTTACATTATATGCAGGTCACTGAGCCCCTCGTATCTCTCCTACGAACTGCTGATGGGGAGAAGCCCTCTCTTGGCTACATATATGAGGGCATGGATAGGGCCAAGGAGGCCATTAGAGCCAGGTATCTAGGAGTGCAGGAGAAGTATGTCCCTCTTTGGGATATCATTGATAGGAGATGGCAGAATCAGCTCCACCAACCCATCCATGCAGCAGCTTATTATATGAATCCAGCATTTCGTTTTCGTGCTGACTTCAAGGCGGATGAGGAGGTTCTCACCGGCCTATATACAGTGATCCAGAGGTTGAGTACTGATGAGGATAGTGCAGCTGCAACCCTTGAGCTAGACAAATTCAATAATATGGAAGGGTCAATTTTCTCTAGCAGGATGGCCATAGATAGTCAGACAAAACTACAGCCAGGTAACTATAAAAATAATATATTCTTGAATGTTAAGTAACAAGTTTATGGCTTATAAGTTGTGCATTTTAATTTTTGATTTTGTAATTTTGTAAATGATACTAATTGATTTTGTTTTCCCTTATTTCAGATAGATGGCGGCAAATGTTTGGGCCCACAACCCCAAAACTTCAGAAAATTGCCACCCGTATTCTGAGTCAACCAAGCAGCGCTTCTGGATGTGAGCGCAATTGGTCCATGTTCGAGCATATCCACTCAAAGAAGAGAAATAGGTTGACAGTGCAGAGGTTGAATGATCTTGTTATTGTTCATTACAACCTTCGTATTAGGATCAGACAAATTATGGGCATTGACTCCTCTCCGATCATTCTGGATGAGATTGATCCAGAATCAAAGTGGCTCACTGAGGCTGTGGATCCGATCTTCACTGAGGCAGACCATGAGTGGATTGACCAGGTAGATAGAGAGGCTGAGGCTATGGCCATGGCAGAAGAGGCAGCTAGAGCACGTTCAGGCACTGGCAGACTCACACGTGCACGCACAAACAGAGGCCCTAGTGATGTTGTCCGTGAGCCCATCTTACATGCAGAGGATATGGCTCAGCAGTCCTCTAGGACCTACCTTAGATGCCTTTGTAGAAGGCAGACAGGATACTCAGAGGCAGAGGCTGAGGCTGAGGCTGCAGCCGAGCTTGAGGATGATGATGAGGCTTGAGCTACAGCCTTGTTTTTTCATTTTGTTTACAGACTGATACTATTACATTTACAGTTTACTGATAGACATACGTTTCATGGATCTTCATCTTACATACATTTATGATTTGATGTCTTATGGATCTTCATCTCACATACATATTTGATAATACATTCTATGATTTGACTCATTATGATAATATGATTTCAAATTTCTATTTACTTTAGTTCAGCTACAATTTACATTTTACATGTAGCGTATGTGATGGATTTACCATTTATGTTCCTTGTTTATGTATGTTAGCTTCTATTTGATGATGTTATACTATGTTTAAGTTATATTCAATAAAGGGTGTCTGAAATAAGTTTTGAATTGTTAAAATCTAGTGTTTTTTAAATTTGCCAATTCATGGCCGATTCAATTCCGATTCATGGCCGATTCGCGATTCGATTCGGCCAAAACGATTCCGAGACGATTCTGATTCTCGTTTCTTTGATCAATACTATTGAGGATCATAATTCGTGTGTTAGTAGCATCTGTGAGATACTTAAAGCATTATATATGTTTTGTATTCAAACAGTGATTATAGCAGGTGTATTGAGACTGTGAAGAAGGCATCTATTGATTGACTATCAATCATATGCTTGAGATTATTGTATTTGATTTGATCATTCTATAAAGGATCTATCTTTTGTGGGGCTGGGTTTTTCCCTCAAGTAGGAGGGTTTTCCCAGAGTATCTCTGGTGCCTTTGAGTTCTTAATTTATCTGTGATCTGTTATGTTATTCTGGTTCTAAAATTTAACACACGCATGGCCACACTAAAGATGTAGGTTCAAACCTTGCCAGGAGTAGAGCCCTCTATGTGAATGATGCAATTGTGTTAATTTAGAGAGCTGTGACTCAAAAAAATTGAATAGTAAACAGACCTTGTTGGTATCAAGAGATGGTAACCGATAAGCCTGCTACCGGTACATGGCAATCAAGTATTGTCATTGATTGGCAAAAAAGAAAAGAGAAAAGAGATGTCTTGTCATCTCAATCTAAGGTCCAAAGATCTAAGGAGATCTGTATGTAATAAGGCTAGTTTGGCAACCCTTGACACTGTGCAGGGAAGAAAAGACTATATTTGCTCATCAAGAGCAACCGGTCACTAAGCAAAGTGCATCTACAACCGAGTAAAGGATATAACCAAGTACAGGGATACAGCCGGTGTCAACAACGCAACCGAGGAAAAGGTGCAACCGGTAAGTAAAGATAGGAAAAGTGACAGGTCAAAGTTCTTACCTGTTCACTACATGAGGATCTCAACCGATCAAGTGAAGACTTCGGTATGATACGACGAACCGGGGAAGTCATAGTAAACTATTTGTTTGAACCAACTCTTTGACCGGGATTTATTGCACTTAATCCGGATGACTTTGAGTTAACATGGTGATCGGTTCAAGGCGCGTATACAAGTTTTAAAGCCGAATTCTATGGCTTTAAAACAAAGAGTTATCTCTTGTGTAGGAAAAGTGTTTGACACGCATCTATTGTTTTTCCTCACAAAGCAGATGTTTCCTCAGTGAACTAATACTCCACCAAGTGATGTATCCGAAAGGGATCTGAAATTAGGTCATGCATAAGAGGTGCAATTAGGGCAAGAACTCTATACATTCTTCTGCCTGTTGAGAATAGAGTTTGCTTTCATTCTGCCGAAGAAAAGAGTGAACCTGTATGCTTAAGAAGCTAGGGTGAATAGAAAATAAAAGAAGAGAGAGAAGAGAGTGCAGAGAAGCACAACAGCAAAGGAGAACACACCTGCGGCTACCAGTGATGTTTCTCAGTTAAGCATAACAGAGATCTTATCTGGCTATGCAAAGACATTTGTAAAAGGTCAATCTTTCTATTGTTTTCTAACAATTACAATAGTTAAATCTCAGTATTTGGGTGGACTCTAACAGGTCCCTTCTATTAAATCCCTTAACCGGGTGACATCTTGTAAAGTGTTCTAAGTCTTCTAACCAGACAGGCACTAACCGGCCTTATTGTAACAAATCCCTTAACCGGATCGCATCTAATAGTGCGTTGTAATCCTCCTAACAGGGAAGGCTCCTAACAGGGCGCACTTCAGAAAAGTGCAGAATTTGTGAGGTCTCCTCACACCGTGGTTTTCACCCAAATTGGATATCCACGTGATAAATTTGGTGTCACTATGTAATTGATTACTTGATGTTATTTTATGCTTGAATCTGTTTAGCTTACAATTATAAGTATACTTCATTAGATTTATTAAAAGAAGTTTTATAGGTGCTGATTCACCCCTCCCCTCTCAGCACCGGTTGGGACTGTCAGACCTGAGTTCAGCTCTTTGCATATCTGTCTGGGATAGGGGTGTTTGACACGAAGAATATTGAAACAAAAACAAACCAGGTTCATAACCCAGCAGGCGTAGAGCTCTTTGTGTGCACATGTGCAATCGTGTGAAGCAGGAAACTTTGACTCAGAACATTGATGAGAATTTGGACCCAGTTTCAAACCCCAGCATGCATAGAGTACATTTTTGTGTAAGTGAGGAACTGTGTGGAATCGAGGAGTTAAACTCAAAGAACCTTAAAGAGCAAAGAGACCCAATTCAACACCCTAGCAGTATATACACCGTCCCTTTGTAAATGTGCAATTACATTGAATTGAAGAGTTTGAGCCACAGAACCTTGAAAAGAAACAGACATAGGTTTCGGACTCCAGCAAGCATAGAGCCCTCCTTTGTGTATTTGTGCAACTGTTTTGAATAGGCAGTTTGAACCTGTGAACCTTGAAACCGGACACAAGTTCAAACACCAGCAGGCATAAAGCCTTTTTGTGCGTATGAGTGCAATTGTGTTGAATTGGGGAGCTTGGGCCAAAAATCTAGAAGGGAAAAAAGACATGGATTGAAATCAACATCAGGTATACACCCTTTGTCTATTGAGCCCGAGAATCGTGAAACGAAAACAGACCCGGATTGGAACTCCAGCAGGCATAGAGACTCTTTATGCGCATGTATGCAATGGACTTGAATTGGGGAGTTTGAACTGAAACCAGGTTCAAAAACAAGCAGATGTACAGTCATTCAACTTTTGATGCAGACATTGCATCGAGAGCTTGTCTTCGAAATTTTGAAAAGAAAACCTAAGTCATATAACTCACCTTACGTAAAATTCAAATAACGAAGAGCATAGAAACCCAAAAAGAAAATTTAATAACAAATTATCTCGTCTTTCTTACCTGTTTAATGCCAAATGCCCTTATAACTATAACTGGTGAAGAAAACCTGCATTTCTTTGATGAATTTGGGCGTAAAACAGAGCTCGCACGCGGAACATTAACCCCGACGGCCTGCAACTTGAAGCAATACGACTTGAACATTCTCCTTGTTCCTGAAGAAGCCGTGCAATCTCTGTCAACAGCGAAACTGCATCTTCACTTAGTAAAGTTCTGATCAAATGAATTTATATTCGCCATGACGCGCCTTTTTTCTTTTGGGTTGATATTGGATTACCCTTTGTGTGAAACGTAGATTGCCTACGTGGCAGGCCGAAGAACCTTCAGCTGGATAATCCCTCTCTTCCTTGTAATTGGAGAGAGATGAGCGGGGCCACCGGCCTCCTCACAAGATGGTAAATCAAATGCATACCAAGGTGCAGCTATCATGTAGGGTTAGAAAATTCAGCATTTAAATAGGTGCAATTTGATATGGGGTGAAATTGGAGAGACTTCCAAGAGTACATATTTATATTGATATGGGAGAGAAAAAGAGTACAAATTGAAATGTGTATAAATAAATGAAAGAAAAAAATATTTTAATAATATTTTTTTTTAGGTTAAAGTAGTTTATGGGATTCATGAATAGTGTGCATTTTATAATAGGGTATCAAAGTTTTAAACAATTTGTAATTCTTGGTGAGTAAATGTCTCGTCTTTAAATCTATGTAGTTGTTGAGAAACATGTTCGATTGTAATTCTCTATTGAACCAATCCTACTTAAACTATTCTTGAAACTCAACCAATGAGGGAGTATGATTCTTTTATTGCTCGATCCTCAAAAGGAAGGTAGACATCATTGATTTTGAATTGGATCAGTGTGTGTGTGACCTCTTATTGACTGAATTGTCGTCATGGCCATTGTTCTCGCCATTAGCTCCATTAGTCCTAATGTCTACCAAACAATTGAGAGTTTCATCTATCTTCGATTGTCCTCTTGCTTGTTTCATCTAGTTTCATATATGGTTATCATATATGCTTGTGCATCTCCTATATTGTCCAAGGGATGATGCCTTCTTATCTAATAAACACGTAGTCATGTCTTCTCTCACTTGTTAACCTCAACCTAGCAAGTTGGCAATATCAAACCTCTAATACCACTGAAATACCCCAAACATACACAAAGAACAAAAAAGAGATATATGCAATGATAGACCAACAATCTAAAATTTCAATTAATGTTCAGACAATTACAACTGCCCATAATAGTCACATTATAGCTTAAGAAATCTTGTATCTTAGCCTTCTAATGAATCAATGATTATTTTGTGTTGGAAGTCGCAGAAGGATGATGTTAGTATGATTGATGTGTTGATGGCAAGATGTTCGATATGTAGATGTTTGTATGCTCGAGATGTAGATGCTTGAATGTTGGATATGTTGGTGTCAGTATGTTTGACCTACTAATGCTAAGATGTTGCCCCCCACAAGTATGATACCACTATGATTTACAATGGGTTTATCATTGATCTTTGAGGTGTATGGTATTGTTGTTGTTCCTCTTATCTTTGAAGTTGATATTATTGTTGTTGATACCAATGTGGCTACCCTAATCCCTGATTGATGTAGGGGCATCCCGCAATTGAAAATATTTCAAAGATTCAGCTTATGCATGGTTGATTTATATTGTAGCATGGCTTAGTAAGGCATTTTTGTGTCTTGAATGATGTAATAGGGTTGGCAGTCGTAGTCTAAGATATAAGAAATAAAGAGTTTGTAAAATCATGAAGTTGACAATGAAGTTGTCAACTCCATGATTCTTTAATAGTTTAGTTAGTTTACTCATATTGCAAATCGGTCATGAAGAACTGAAAAAGGAGTTAGAATGAGTTAGTCGGGTGTGGGAAGTTAGGAAATAGTTATATAAGTTAGTTTCAGGTTGTCTTCTTGATGAAAGTCTTTATATCGGCAAAACCCGATAGAGAGTAGGGTAGTGTAGGAGAGAATGATGAGAATCGGGGAAGAAATATGAAACAATGTAACAGAGAAAGCAATAGTAAAAGAATGATTAAGTTTCTCTGTAACTACCTTTTCGATTCTTCACTTTCGCATTGTAATTCTCTGGTTTTATTTATTATTGAATGGTTACGTTAATGACACATTGTTTGAAATTGATGTCATTTGCAATTGTTTCGAAGATCTACGCTAAGACTGGTGTAAACCAGTTTTGAAAGTCTTTGTATTAATTAGTCTATTACTAGTATCTGGTGTCGGGTTCATTAGAGTTTAATGTCTTATTGGATCGGGTTTTATGACAGTGAAATAAATAGCCTTCTTGATTTATATGGCAGAATCATGTTCTATTCAAATTAATAATGCTTGCCGTTTGCGGTGAACCATTTAGCATGACAAGATAACATGCCCTGACGTTAATGTTTCATTTTGTTGACAGAGTTGAATGTATATGTTCTATTTTGTTTTGTAACGGTTATCATGCCAGAAGATGATTGTAGAAGCCAAGAGTCATGGTACTCACCCTGGTGTTGAAGTTAAGAGATTGGCCAAGCCGTGAGGAACCTGTGAGGTTTGTGGCAACAGGGAAGTTGAGATAGATCAGTGTGGGAATGGTGACAGACGACCAACCCGTGAGCACATGTTCGACAGTGAAAGAATGAGTAAAGGATGTCGAAGATCCAAATGTTTTATATTTGGCATTGGTGAGATTTGAAGTGGTGTTCGGGGTGAGTTATTTTATGTGCCGACAGACGTGTTTCAAGAGGAGCCGAGTGACTTGTTGGAACAGTCATAAGGACCTGAGAGCATTGAATTATAGCAAGGAGTGATGCTAATGATCATTCCCAAATAGTAGTTGTTGACCCTTGTGTTCGATATTTGGAATAAAAGAAAGTTGACAGTCCGTGCTTCAATAGTCTCGCATGGAAATGGAGGATTCAACCATAGTCAGTGATATTAAGAAGTTGAATTGAGGAGTTCTCTTGTTAATGTTTGCATTAAATTGATATTATTGGGGAGTTGATACAGATACTTTTAAATAACGATGCCCATCTCATTAAGATAAACTTGTAATTTAGTTGTTGATGTTGTTACCGCTGTGCGCTCTGCATCACCGATATTATGTATTTTGCAAATATGACTGATTGTAATATGATATTATTGTAGAGCAGTATGATATTGATGTATAATGCCAAGGTTTATGATGTCAATGTGAATTTTAAGCCTACCTATCGCAACAAATAAAAAATGACGGTGACCCGTTAGAAGATTTTGACGGGTTTTCGTCATTCGTAACATGTTCGCTGATGGAAATGCTTTTAATGCAACAGATTTCCATCAGAAGTTTAAAATGCATATCCGTCATTTGTGGTTTGTAACGATGACTATGTTGTACGTGTGATGGACATGCGTCGAATAGTTATGACGGTTATCCGTTGTTTATGGTTTTTTTTTACAACGATGCATTTAATGCGACAGATGGATGTCAGATGTTTGCAACAGGAAACCGTCACTATTTTAAAGTCGTCGTAGTTATGACGATAATGATTTTTTTTTTTTAAATATATTTGTCAATCGAGTTGGTATCGATTCAGAACGTTGTTCTTGCATATCTGGTTCCTTCTCATGATTTGGTTATGGATCATTCGGAGATAACTTTGCAATAGATTCGGTAGCGGCTCATGGATTATTGTGTCGAGTCTAGAGACTTGGATTTGGAATGGATCTTACCGAATCAATACTTATGACAGCAACTACTGCAACACAATTCTGAGATAACTTTGTAGTAGATTCGGTAGCGGCTCATGGATTATTGAATCAAGTCTAGAGACTTGGATTTGGAATGGATCCTACCAAATCAAGACTTGTGATAGTGATTGCTCCAACACAAAAAGCTAGTGCAGCGATCAGAGATGCATTCTTCCTGATGTGTTCATGGGATATATGCAGACCTGATTACATTTAGATCTGATTTGAGTGACTTCTTTGGTCTGAATTTGATGTGCGGGTTCGCGGTGCAGTCGATATATATTTGTTGTATGTGGATTGAGATCTTAAATTATTGGGCTTCTCTTTATTTCGAGAATAGTTTAACATTCTCTACTTAACAAGGCCAACCACGTGAAGGTGGAAGCTCATCTGACCCCTCTTAGGAGCCTCTTATGACCCTTTACGACATTTTAAGATATCTAAGATGTATTCTTAGGGATTGTAAACAGTCGTAAAGGGTCATAAGGGGTTTTGGGACACAAGAGCTGAGAAACATAAATCTAGGCATCATGGTCACAATTTTTTGGAAACACAACATAATTGAGTGGTATACCCAGATGATGCAACACAACTACTCCTCTAGTTTCATGTCTACACTACGTAGACAAAACCCAAAGATGAAGAATAAATTTAGAGAGCACAGGAGGAGATTGATAATGACCAAAATAATATAGGGACTTGTATTACTTTGGTCATTCTCACTCTCCTCCTGCGCTCTCTAAATTTATTTTTTATCTATGGATTTTGTTTACCGTAGTGTAAACTTGGAACCAAAGGAGTGATATATAGTTGTGTTGCATTGTCTGGGTATACCATTCAATTATGTTGTGTCTCCAAAAAATTGTGATTATGATGCCTACATTTATATTTGTCAGCTGTTGTGATATCTACATTTATGTTTCTCATTTGTCATGTTTATGTGCATGTTCTTCATGTGTATCTACTAGAAATTCTAAAAAAAAAATTAGTATCTACAATAGCCCTCTATTAACCACATTTACGCATATGGTCCCAGCAAAGTAGTGCACAAACTACCCAAAGAAGGCATCATAGAAATATGATTTTTGCTTTCGCCATTGAAGCAATCTTGGCGGCACTAGCTGCCTCTCGAGCCTTGCACAAGTTGCACTCATTTCCTACATCAGGTATAGATGTAGATGGGGTAGATGTAAATGTGGTTTGATCGACCCACCGAAAGTATTGACATCCAGTATTTCCCTGACAATACCAAATGTACACCAGTTCTTCATAAAATGATTAGTTGTCACATTATTTTAAAACATAAAATATAATTACGTATCCAAACCTTTTTCATATTTGGGCAAACCCAAAATTGATGCCCATGATTACTTGTTGTCCGTGACATCTTCAACATGCATGGGCCAACACCACATTGACACATAGGCACATTGATCGAAGTCATCGACGCTATTTCGACAAATATTGCACTATCACAAATATTGCATTGTCATTATTTTGTTCATTCATACTAATTATAATTACAATTAAAAGAAACATACTAATGTAGACTTGCACATTTTTTGGCTAAGTCGAAGTCTTTGGTTTAAATCAATAGACATTCAAAACAAAATGACAAACCAAAGACAACCATGCAATTGTAAAAAAAGGTAATTTGCTTAATCACGTCACTAATTTTTTCATGTCTAAATACTGGTGTCTTTCAAGTGATTTGATTCTTGTCATGCCCACTACAAATGAGAAAAGTCTTAACTAGTGAGGATGTTTAAGCATATAGAGATTAAATACACTCTTTTAGAATGAATTTTCTCTTAACAAAAGATCAAAGATATATAAGTAGGACATATAAAACAAGGTGAATAAGAGTAGTACATATAAAACAATCGTTAGAACATGCCAAACATCTGGCATAATTGTACATTTCATTCATGTCATTGATATTCTTCTTCATCCATCTCATCATCAATATCATCGTCGTTGATGACATCATCACCACCACTATTTTTATTATCATCATCATCACCATCAACATCATCATCCTCATCCTCATCCTCATCATCATCATCATCATCATCATCAATAGTAGCATCATCATCATCAGTAGCAACATCATCATCATCAGTAGCAACATCATCATCATCAGTAGCAGCATCATCGTCGTCTTCTTCTTCATATTCTTTTTCGACTAGCTCTCGATCGTGATCTGGTTCGACATCATCTTCCACTTCTTCATCTTCCTCAGTATCTTCTTCCATCACATTATACTTTATCAGTCTTCCTCTTGGATCATGTCTAACAAAAAATAACCAACCTGGTTTATGTGGAACCTCTGAGTAAAATACCTACTCACATTGGCTTGGAAGAACATAGGGCTCTTCTCCAACTAGCTCAAACAACCTTGTATTAATCATTGAAAATCCATTGTCATGTTCAATAATAGTTCTATCAGGATCATTTTTATTGAGTCATAGTCTGTACCATTTCACAACGAAAAGAACTAATTTGAAGGAATTGAAGTCGCAGTTAAGTATATCAACCAAAATACCATAGTATCGATTTGCGACTCTCGAGGATGTAAGTCATTTCTAGATGAAATATTAGTCACTTGGAACACAGCACTTATCCCAGAATCACAAGTTCTCTTTGTGTCATCCAACTTTTTGATGTGAAATTTATAACCATTGAAAAACATAGTCTTGTGATGTTTCACCTGCAATAATGTCAAACATGTATAAATTATTGCATCACGAGTTCAAAAACATACGATTGATTAATTAACAAATTTATAAGTACCTGGTGATCTTTTAAACCATATGCTAAACCTATTTCCTTTTGTGTAACATTAAGATCTCCATTGTGATGAGCTTGTATAACCAATGAAGACACAGATTCCTATGTTAATCTATGAGGTCCATCATGTTGACATCATTCAATCCATGTCATCATCCAATCTTCATTGTTTTCAATAAACAAATGTATTGCATCCCACTCTTTAGTTGTTGTACAAAAATAAATAAATGACTTACAACAGATTTATTTTGAAGATTAAGAATTAATTTACTACAATAACATCTTATAATTTATTACCTTTAAGTTTCTTAAATCTACCATTGCCCACCAAGTACTCCCCTTCAAATTTTTTAATTGAGTCAAGATCCCAAATGTAATCTATATGGGTCTTTGCTGCAAGATTAGGAAGATATTGAGTAATGTACATCATCATCTGGTATACCATATATCCCTCAACCATAGAACCCTCGGGACGTGCTCTTTGTCATATCAAACCCTTCAAAAATTTTAAATATCTCTCAACCATCCACATTGACCTAGCATGTACAGGTCCACACAATTCAATCTCCTCAACTTGGTGTATGAGATAGTGTTCTTGTGCATTAAAAAAAGCTTGAGGTAAACACTTTTGCATTTCACACATTAATCGACAAATTCTTTTCTTCCAATATTTTATATCTTCTTTATGGATTTCTTTAGATGACAACCACCTACAAGGGATTCAAGACATAAATATATAAATATGAGACTTTACAATATATTACTTGTTTCATGTTATTGTTTGATATATTGAACAAATATCATTGCTTACCTCATGTATTTTCCAAGATCATATATCACTTGTTTGATATTATTGTCAAAGTTCTCTAGGAGAGATAGGGGTAGAAAATACTGCAACAATTGTCAACTGATCATTTCATACAATAAAAATTGAATGCAATTACACAAATGTATTGTAAATACAAAAGACTATGACTTACCTTGATGAAAGTATGCCAATCATGTGTTTTCATCCCTGACCCAAAATTATTTTTCTTTGATATGAGATTGCTTATATCCGCAGCAAATCTTGTAGGAAATCAAATTTTTTAGATCACTTCTTTTATGGCATTCCTTTGTTGCTCTGTTAATAACCAAGGAAGAGCACTTGCATTAATCCGATCTCCATTGTTATTTGATTCAATGATATTTTTCATTGCATGATTGGAATCATGAATGTCACTATAAATTTTGCCAAGTTTTTCTTTGTCACGCCTTTCGTCCAATATTTTCCACAGCGTTTCTATTACATTCTTTCCAATATGCATAGTATCAAACAAATGCATAATTTGTAGATACTCATAGTAGGGCAGCCTACTAAATTCTCTGGAATAACATTTTAGTCCCTTTGGAAGCTGGTCGGTGATGCCTTCATGACCTTCAAGATCATCAACTACATAATTAGCCAACAAAACATAATCAAAATATATAATTTTCAAACATCGACCATTACGTGGAATGATACTACCTTGAATTCTATTATATTCCAACTGTCATAGGTGATGTGTCATTCTTCGAAACTTTGATGTAGTCTCTTCTTTCCCATTGAAACGATGACTTTCTACAATTCGATACTTATGATTTCTCGAGAAAAATTGCCTATACTCATCAAACACATATTTTCTTAAACTTTTGGAATGATGATATTTCATCTTTGGACCTGAATAGTTGTAATTTGGAATTGACACTATTTGTGTATGTGTGTGGGGAAAATGTAAGATTCGCTCCAAAATCCAAATTCTCAATGGAGAGATCCAATTTGATCAACCAAGAGGTCAATACACAATCGAATCAATCTATGAAGAATATGAAAGAGGGAGAAACCCTATATTTCCTTATAGTTGGATTAAGCTTGAAATCTAAAATAATTGAAGTGCAAATACTAACTTTGAATTAGGGCAGATCTGGAAAATGTTGAATTCTAGCTTATGTATGAACTTTCTGAAGATTATGTCACCTATCCTAGACTGGAAATGCCGAGGTGGACAAAACCCAGAAATCTTTTCTCCAAATTCACACAGGTTGACTTTGACCTTTTAAAAGGTCAAAGACCACATTATTTATTTAAAGTTTGATTCTGATTTTGTTCGCAAATCCTAAAAGATTGTCGAAAAAGGTATCCAAATTCACTCTCAGATCTGAGATTTCACACATGTACCTACAAGAAAATGAGGGTTTTTGGTTGTATGGGGGGTTTGCCTTGGTCAAACCCTAGTTTAGGAATTAACCTTGAAATTGAATTGAAATTGTATTGTGCATAAACAAAGTAATTGAAACAAATCACCTCGCTTATGTTGAAGTCCTTATAGAGGATTCGAATCCTCAAATCCATAAGTAAGAATGCTTCAATGAATGTAAGATGTCTTCAATCAATGGTATTTTGATCTTCAACACCAATCTTGATTTGATCTTTGCATATGAGAAGGCTTGAATGAATGGAGAAGGATGGATCTTCAAGGGGGCTCCAAGGAGATTGAATCCTTCAATAGCTAACAATGGAACTCCTTGATGGATGAATGCTTGAAGACTTGCTTGCACTTGAACACTTGAGAGCTCTAGATGCTTGATTGCTTGGATGAGATATGAAAGCTTGATGTTGGAGTGATGTGAAAATGAGAGAGGAAGGCTTCCTTTTATAGTGATCTAGGGCACACTTCTCTAGATGGGCCACCTTGAAGAATTAAATCTCAATTAGGTCCTCACCTTTAGAAAATATACCTTGATTAAATACCATTAAAGGATTTACCGTTTCAGAGTCCGAAACAGCTGACCTGGAAGCGAGAAATAACTTTCCTGAAAACCAAATTAGTGGAAAATGAAACTTTGAAATTTTGGCAAGAAGAGGTCGAGGTCGAGGTCGACCCTGACCTGGTTAGCGTCAAGGTCGACATTGACCTCAAAACCCTAACTTTGTCAGGATTTGCAGAAAAGGTTCCCGGAGATGCCAGAAATGCAGGATTTGATATCTGAACAAGACCCAGTGTCAAGAACAAACAGAAAATCATTTGTTTGATGTGATGAAGGACTAGGAGGTCTCATTTTTGAATCCTACCTAGAAAATAGAGTTATGGAAGAGGTAAAATCAAGGAAATCCTTAAGACCTTAACCCTAATTTCACCTAGAATGAAGAAATCAAGTGTAGAGAAGAAGTGGAAAGCGGGGAGAAAGCCAAATACATGCAAAGACCCAATCAAGGTGCTTAACATGACCCCAAACCACTTACTCAGAGGGCTAAATGCTCTTATCATGGAAGTGCTTCCATTTTAAGACGATACATTAAGCCCCCACTTTAGCAAGAGTATGGACTTGATGCAAACTCTTGGTAAAGGAGATAAAAATAACAAGATAATCTTATCGTAATCTAAAGGACAAAGAGAAATCTCAAGCTCCTAGAGACTCAAGTCTTCATCTACTCTTAAATCATAGATAAGAGAGACATCTCTAAAGAGAGAAAGAAAAAGTGTGATTACCTCACCCAATGAGAACTTATGTCCCATTGTGAACCACACAGGAAACAGGTGCAATCGGAAAGATGGAATTGAACCGCCTAGTGAATGTGGCTACTCACTAGTCAACCCATCAAGGACTTATCCTTAGGAATATCCTATTCCATAATAATAAATAAGAAAAACAAAAGAGATCTGGTCTTAAGGACACTTTCAACCTTAAGGGATCACAATATATGTGTATTTGAAACTGGAGGGATCAAGAGATCCTAATATAAATCCATACTTTAAGGATTAGTTCTTAATCCAAAAAGAAAGATTGAAAAGTAAATTTAAAGCGCGTGTCTTCCTTAGGATTTAGCAACTTATGTGTGTTACCTTTAGAAGATTTAGCATGTTTTGAATTTTTTTCATAAGTGCGTGCGTGTAATAAGTGAGCAGAGCGTATGCCCCCACGTTAAAGTCATTGCTGACACTTTAATAGGAGAAATGGCTTTAATGGAAACATAAACAACTCCATTGATTACATTTCCACATCGAGATGCCCCCAGATGAAGACAAATCAAGGGAAATATCACAGAAACATACAGAGAACACGGAAGGGATCTACCTACCATGGGGTCATTATGATCATAAGATAATATATATATGATATTATTGCAAATTAATTGACATCATTCCCCAAAGGAAGTAGAACTACTATCACAAAGGAGGAAAGGTTACATAAGATATACGAAGGAGAATCTTTTTGAACCATGACATGGAGACCAAAAAGAATTAGTGCTACCATATCTTGAATCCAAGCATATTACACAAGGAGACATTTACAAACAATAGCACAGTTACAACATAACATTGAACAACGCATAAAAGAATAGAAATACATATAGAAGAATTTGAATAACAGTTTCGATTCCTTCATCACCTTGTACCAACTGAGTAACAAGGATCGTATAAAGGAATCTAACAACATTTAGCAAATACATTACGGGAGAAGCACTGTACAACAGGAAAACACACAAAAAAGCTACCACGAAGGACAAACCACTCAAGCGTGCCACCTAATTTCCCCATCTCATTGTATATCATTTAGGGTAGGTGGGTAACTCGCAAGAGGGACTATATCCAATATAGTAGGGATGATAGCCAGTTCCAAACAAGGATCCTCTTGAGAATCACTATGCTCGATACTAGGTGTAAGAGTTAATTGAGATGAAAGCATATTCGGCAAATCAATGTCAATGTCAATAGTCTCATATTCATCAGTAACATTATCAGTATCATCAAGAGTATCTTCATCATCCAAATTAATCAAAATAGGATCTAAAATATGAATAGAATCATCATAATCATGCATGTGAACATCATTATTAGTAACAACATTATGCATAGGTGTATCCGCAGAAAGTAGAGATCTTTTAGCTTTAGCATGAGCACAACATTTTTTACGACGTTCATTAGCAGATCAGTTACATTTTGATTTATTTAAAATAGGATGAGAACTAGGAGGAACCATTGCAGGATCCTTCATAGGTTCTTTGGGAAGATCAATAGGATTATCAACCATAGGAGGAGCAATCACAAGATCTTTGATAGATTTAGTAGGAGGAACTTGATTAACAAAACAAGAAGCCATAGTTGAAGGAGGTATCGAAGGTGTAGGTAAAAGACCACAATTAAGATCCATAGGAGGTATGCTTAATTGAAGAATCTTATGATGTTTATAAGCTTGATATGATTGAAAAATATTATCAGGGCGAGGAGGACATGAATTAGGTAAAGAAGGCCAAAAGAAATCTAGAGCAGCACAATCTCTAGGCCTAGAGGGTTGATATAGACTATGATTGATCATCTTCACTTCACCATCATGAATGAACTTAAGACACTTATGTATAGGTGAAGCAACAACATGCATGGTAGTCAACCAAGGCAAACCTAGCTTAACTTGAAATTGATCAGAAGTAGGAACCACAACAAAGGTAGTATTCACAAGTTTTCCAAAAAGTTCAATCGGTAAAGTAATAGAACCAAATGAGGGATAAAGAAAACCATTACAAGTTTGAATCCACACATCTGATGTATCATAGAAGTCGTGTTGTAATATTTTCCTAAAAAGATTTTCTTCAGTGATAACATTGACTAAGGAGGTAGGATCAACAAGACAACCATGAGTAGGTATCTGAGCAACCCTAGTAGCAATGTAAAGGGGACCATCAGGAGCCTTAACAATCTCAGAATCATCAAAGGTAATCAAAAGTTCCTGAGGTCTTTTATCCTTAATTTGTTGTCACGGTTTAGGTTGAGGTTTCACTTTAGGTTTAGGTTTAACTAGAGGTTGAGATTGAACTTGAGGTGAAGGTTGAGGTGGAGATATAGGCTTAGCAACATGCTCCACTTGATTAATGACATGATTAAGATCATCCATCTTTGAATCATATACAATTTCCATAGCAGATGGTTGAGCAATAGTATTAGTATCATGTGTAGGTAAAGGATTCGTATAGATTTGAAGGTTCTAATTAGGAGGAGAGACAGATTGATTTCCACTACTATCCAGATTATCTAGAAATAAGGCTTTAGCATCAATGAGATCTTGGACCTTATGTTTTAAAGAATAACATTTCTCAGTATCATGACCATTCTGACGATGATATTGACAAAAAGCATTGTGATCAAAAGATTTAGATGCAATCATAGTAGGTAAAAGAGGCCGAATAGGAGGTAAAGTAATCATATTAGCAGCTAACAACCTATTCACAATAGCATGTAAAGTTTCAGAAAGAGGAGTAAACGTACGATTTAATCAAAAAGCAATGGATGCAGAAGTGGCATTATGAGATGCAACAACAACCTGATCAGCAACTGCATTCGCTTGTTTGTTTATCTTGACATAATTATTGAATTTTTGAAACTTATTTGGATTAGGAGCAACATCACTCTTATCAACTGGAACAGGAGCCATTGGAATGTTGCTCTCAAACTAACTAACTTGTAATTGATAATGATGAAGCATTGCACAAAGTTGTTGAAAAGAGGTAAATTCAGTAAGCAAAATCTTATCTCTAATATCCTTTTGCAAATTTGAAATAAACATACGTTGAATATCAATATCAGGAATAGGATAGGAAATCTGAGCATGCAAATGCTTAAATCTACCAATAAATTCAGTTAACTTTTCTTTAGCACCTTGTTTACAATGCATTAAATCAGTCAAAGACACTTGCAGGCCAATATTGTTTTGAAATTGTTGAATAAAGGCATTAGCAAGTTGTGGAAAGGAATCAATTGAATAAGGAGGCAAGGAACAATACCATTGTAAAGCCTTGTCACGAAAGGTTCGAGTAAACAGTTTGGCTAAAATCCTATGGTCATGAGCATAATCACTACAAAGGATTTGGAATGTTTTAAGATGATGAATAGGATCTCCCTTTCCATTATAATTCTCAAGACGAGGCATATCGACTTGCTGAGGAACTGGAGTTCGGATAATATCCCTAGACAAAGGACTTCCCATGTCACATGTAGGAATACTAAACTTGTTTTGAGTTAAGGAAGCAAGTTGTTGTTGTAAGGATGATACAGTTTGAGCCAAACTAATGATGGTTGAATCAGTAGAGGAAATAGGAGTAGCAACATTAGACACACTAGGTAAAGTGTAAGAAGTTGCATGAATAGAAGACACAACTGGAGGAACACTAGGAACTACAGTTGGAAGCGGAGTGGAATAAGTGAAAGGAACACTATGATATGAAGGTTGTGATGTAGGAAGGGACACGGGAGGAACACTCATAGGAATAGAGGGAATAGTCACAGTCACCAAAGGAGGAGTATAGATAGGAATACTAGGTAAAGGATTAGAAGAAGGTTCAACACTAGTGATAGGAGTAGTGAAACCTAAATCTTGAGTCTCTTGAGTTAAAGGTTTAACATTTGAATGCACAAGATGAGTAATACCACGCAAGAGGTTAACACCTTGATCACTATCATGGAGAACTTTCTTAAGAGCCTCTATAGCTTGAATAGAATCTTGACCATGGTTTTCTTAAAGAAGCCAATTACCCATTTTATCAAGTTCAGTGGAAAGTTTTTGGACTTGTTTAGGAGGAACCCTTAAAGCATCATCCTCATCATGAGATGAGTGAGAAGATTTCTACTCCATAGTAGGATTAGAATCATGAAAAATCAAGTTATCGTCGGGAATCCTAAGGAAAGGAGAAGATTTAGGCTCAAAGGCACCCATGAATCTACAACTTCTTCTAACCAGAATGTTATAAGTAGGGCTAGTGGTAGTAAAGCTCATAAACCAATATAATGCAAATGAACTAAACTAAGAACACATAATGCATGAATATGAAATCTAATTAGCATACAAGATAAATCACAAAGGACAAATCTAATACTAACAAGATAAAAGGAAATCTAACACCAAAAAGAAAGAGAGTAAGCTAGTCGAGTTTACCAAAATGAATAGTTGTAATTTGGAATTACCACTATTTGTGTATGTGTGTGGGGAAAATGTAAGATTCACTCCAAAATCCAAATTCCCAATGGAGAGATCCAATTTGATCAACCAAGAGGTCAATACACAATCGAATCAATCTATGAAGAATATGAAAGAGGGAGAAACCCTATATTTCCTTATAGTTGGATTAAGCTTGAAATCTAAAATAATTGAAGTGTAAATACTAACCTTGAATTAGGGTAGATCTGGAAAATGTTAAATTCTGGCTTATGTATGAACTTTCTGAAGATTTTGTCACTGTTCTGGACTGGAAATGCTGAGGCAGACAAAACCCAGAAATCTTTTCTCCAAATTCACACAGGTCGACTTTGACCTTTTAAAAGGTTAAAGTTCACATTATTTATTTGAAGTCTGATTCTGATTCTGTTCACAGATCCTAAAAGATTACCGAAAAGGGTATCCAAATTCACTCTCAGATATGAGATTTCGCACTTGTACCTATAAGAAAATGAGGGTTTTTGGTTGTATGGGGGGTTTGCCTTGGTCAAACCCCAGTTTAGGAATTAACCTTGAAATTGAATTGAAATTGTATTGTGCATAAACAAAGTAATTGAAACAAATCACCTCGCTTATGTTGAAGTCCTTGTAGAGGATTCAAATCCTCAAATCCACAAGTAAGAATGCTTCAATGAATGTAGGATGTCTCCAATCAATGGTATTTTGATCTTCAACACCAATTTTGATTTGATCTTTGCATATGAGAAGGCTTGAATGAATGGAGAAGGATGGATCTTCAAGGGGGCTCCAAGAAGATTGAATCCTTCAATAGCTAACAATGGAACTCCTTGATGGATGAATGCTTGGACACTTGAATGCTTGAAGACTTGCTTGCACTTGAACACTTGAGAGCTCTAGATGCTTGATTACTTGGATGAGATATGAAAGCTTGATGTTGGAGTGATGTGAAAATGAGAGAGGAAGGCTTCCTTTTATAGTGATCTAGGGCACACTTCTCTAGATGGGCCACCTTGGAGAATAAAATCTCAATTAGGTCCTCACCTTTAGAAAATATACCTTGATTAAATACCATTAAAGGATTTACCGTTTCGGAGTCCGAAATAGCCGACCTAGAAGCGGGAAATAACTTTCCCGAAAACCAAATTAGCGGGAAATGAAACTTTGAAATTCTGGCAAGAAGAGGTCAAGGTTGAGGTCAACCCTGACCTGGTCAAGGTCGAGGTTGACATTGACCTCAAAACCCTAACTTTGTCAGGATTTGCAGAAAAGGTTCCCAGAGATGCCAAAAATGCAAGATTGATATCTAAACAAGACCCAGTGTCAGGAACAGACAAAAAAGCCTTTTTTTGATGTGATGAAGGACTAGGAGGTCTCATTTCTGAATCCTACCTAGAAAATAGAGTCATGGAAGAGGGAAAATCAGGGAAGTCCTTAAGACCTTAACCCTAATTTCACCTAGAATGAAGAAATCGAGTGCAAAGAAGAAGTGGAAAGTGGGGAGAAAGCCAAATACATACAAAGACCCAATCAAGGTGCTTAACATGACCCCAAACCACTTACTCAGAGGGCTAAATGCTCTTATCATGGAAGTGCTTCCATTTTAAGATGATACAGGACCACACATTGGACATGCAAATTTTTCCTTTGTTTGAAGACCTACAAGATAACGATAAAATTGGATTAAATATGTATATTTTTAAAATTTGAATTATCTCGTACAACTAGAATTCACCATAACATACCACAAAAATGTGTCAACTCTGGAACATCATGAATTGTCTCACACAAGCATTGCATGGAATTGAAATTCTCTTTGTTCAATTGGTCGGGAGATGTCATACATAGTGAAACCATTCCATAACACCAACAACTCATCAATAAGAGGTGCAATATATACATTCATATCTTTCACTTGGTACTTACCTAGTTGAATTAACAACATCAGATAATTATTGTGGCCATTTGACTCCAAGACTTATAATTGCATGTAAATAACTATAAAATAATAAGATACTTAGAACAATCATTGCCAACATAATGTGCTCCCTCTTTATTGACATCCATGGAGGAAGGTTATTGTTTATAACAAAAATAGGTCACACCAAGAAAATGGATATTATCTCTCCATGCGGATTGACACCATCTACTACCAGAGAAAGCTTTAGATTTTGAGGTTCCTCTTTAAAGTGTGGCCACTTTTCCTCTATGTCCATGAATGATGAACCATCCGTAGGCATTCAAATAATGTCATCTTGACTCCTACCACGTGCATGGTAATCCATAAATTGTGCCAAGCTATTGCACCTGAATAATCATTTCAGACATGGAATAATGGGGATGTAATGAAGAACCTTGTGAGGCACCTTTTTTGTCACTTGATCATCTCAATATCTGCTCGTATGGCATTCAGGGTGTTCTGTTGCATTTTCATGTTCTTTATAATAAATAATATGATCTTTAGGACAAGCATCTATTGTTTGATACTCCATTCCAATATGTTTCATAGTGGCACATAATTCTCGGTATGAGCGAGGGAGAACATTTGATGGTGATAATAGAAAGTCACCTATAAATCTGCAAAAAATAATATAAGTCATTACTATAAACAATCTTAATGGTACATGTTTCACCATTTATAGACTATAATGACATATATGACAAACCTTAGCATACATGACATTGCTATGTTGGATAAACTATTCATAACCTTCAAATTCACCAACAACGATATAGTAGAGAGAAGAGTAGATTGGGAGCCTTCATAAAGGGTCGTGTCTGCCTTCTCAAGTAGAGGTATATCATGGACATTGTCAATGTCATCCTCATCATCACTAGTAGCAGTAGCACCAGTAGCACCAGTGCCAAATGTGTCAATGATCAATGTATTCATACCATCATCTTCAAATGTGTTTTCTGGTGCATGATCATCATCTTCCATGGGATCATGATCTTCAACTTCAATACTCACACCTCCATGTTCTTCTATATTCACATTGGTGAGATCGACTTATATAAAAATGATGATAATCAAACCTCCTTCCATGGTTCATATGTATATTAATTGTGAAAACAATATAACAAACAACTTGCCACTTGATTATAATCAAACCCCCCTTCCATGTGACCATTCTCTCTACAATGTCTCTTTTTTGTTTTGATTTGTATTCTTCTTGTCTTTAAGTCGTTACAACTCTTGCATAGATAATAACATTTGTCATCGGCTTCTCTTTGAAAGTTAGACAACAATCTAGTGATTGCCTCCCTATTTTGATCAAATTCCCTTGTATTATCTGACATGATCCTTAATGTGTATATCTGCAAAAAAAATTGGAGATGCCTCCTTTCATTAGCTTCATGTCACCTTCTCATAGCTTCTCATTTTCTGATAGATTTCACCAAAAGCTTTGTAGAAAATCAAGTAAGGGGTATTCTTGAGTTCAAACACATTGAGCTGTATAACTGAATTATAAATCATGAATTCACTATAAAATTAAAACTAAATAGGGAGATAAGTAAGACATTTAATGCATTATTACTTCATCACGATGATAAAAATTTCATTGGCTCAAAACACATAGTGGTGTAGAGGCACCTAGAGCACATAAGGAGTTCACAAAACCTATGGAGATCAAAAAGACATCAGTGAACATGAAGATATCCAATGACATCAATTGGAGCATTTTGGAGCCTATGATGACCTATAAGGTTAATACCTGTGATAAATTGGCAATGAACCCTTAAAGGCCTAATAAGCCTTAAAACCAATTTAGGAGTCTAGGATGATTTTTTGAGTTGCAAGCTTATAATAGTTTAGATTTGGTTTTAATAAGGTTTAATAAGTTTATTTAGATCATATCCCAAGGTCTTAGGATTCAAAAATCTTAAGAAATGCTTCATTTGCAATGTTGTTAATTCAAATTTTTGAATAACAATGGTCACTTGTAAAAGGAGGGAAAAGGGGTTTTTATGTTTAATAAGTCTTAATATAATTTTCCAACCAACAAAGTTGCTTGAACAGAGTTAAGAGGAAGTTATAAATTAGAGGATCAAGCCATTATATGGCAGTCAATTCATTAGATGCCATTAAACAACAACATTAGCCGCATTAGATGTATAGGACAACATTAGATGTCATTAAACAAATAAAGAGAGATCAAACATTTCACACAATAAAAAGAGATCAAACACTTCACACAATGCCTTGAAGGTAATAGAAATGATGCCCTAGCTCTCAAAGCTTGCAAGTCATCAAACATTCCAAATGAAAAGATGTAAACAATGTCAGTATTAAATAGTGAGCTCATGAACAATGTATCATGCCTTAGCTTGCAACAGCCCACAAGCCACCAAGATATTTCCTCATGAAATGATCATAAATAAGGAGTACCACATAGTGTATTATTTTATTACTGATGTCCCTATTTGATATAATAGCATCAATATAACAAACAAAGCACTGACCAATCAAATAGGAACATGAGATGCTCAAACAGTGAGCTCATAAAACAATATATACAGTCTTAAGAAAATCTTATAAAGCAACATATATTATGTGAAGTGTTTGATCTCTCTTTATTTGTTTTGTTGCTGATATTCAATATGTGGTACTCCCCATTTATGATCATTTCATAAGGAAATGTCTTGATGGCTTGCGGGTTGCAAGCTAGGGCATCATGCATTATTTATGAGCTCACTATTTGAGCACCGACCAATCAAATAGGAACATGAGGTGCTCAAATAGTGAGCTCATAAACAATGCATGAAGCCCTAGTTTTAGGTAGTTATTGTATGCACCCTAAAATGGTCGCCTAGACTTTGGGCCCCATTTCTGCAATTTATCAAATCCCTGAATCAATATTTTCAAATATTAATAATATCAATTATATCAATTTCCTTGATCAAATCATAATCAATTCAGATTTGAGCCTTATTTAATTTAAAAGAAAAATAAAAGAAAAGTATTTTTTGTCTCACATGGACATAAAGTAAATGCTTCTAATTTTCTTATTGGAGGATATTTGTGCACAAGGATCAAGCTTCTATTTTTCTCCACCATTTATTAAGTCTTTTGCCTCTTAATCACAATGGTCCATTCCTTTTCACTTCCTATAAAAGAAGAGCTCTCTTCTTCATTTTGCATACACTTGAATTTTATGCTATTGTTATGCTACAGGTTTTCTAAGTCATCTTGAAGCTTTTGGAGACATTCTTGCATCAAATTTTGAAGATTTGGAGCATCATTGGCATTCATCTTGCATCTACATCACATCCTAGCTTGCATCATAGTTGAATAATCATGGTATCATTTCCTTTCATGTTTTAGATTAATCTCACATAGTCTAATTAGAGGGTTTTTAACTCTTTCATTTCCATTTTCATAACCTAATTTGCATACTTGCATGCTTATCTTAGATTAATTTTGCATTGCATTGCATTCATATTGATTTCATTGGAGATATTGGCATTGTTTCCCTTGTTTTCATTGTGAATCTCTCATTGTATGGTTGACTAGCAAGGTCATGCGTTTATAGCTCTAGCTGAGAGCAATTTTACAAATCTTGCAACTCCATGCATAGAGAGCTATGGATCGATTTGTGAGGGCTCATTATTGAGTTTTCTTGCATGTAAGGATTCATAGAAGTGTGGTCATAGTTATCTCTTCTATAATGATGAAGGAGTAAAAGGTAATGATCAATGAGGTTTCTGCTATTAGATCATACATTAATACACTTACTGTTTTGAATTTGAGCTCGGGCATCATGCAATGTTATTGTTATCATTGCATGCTTGTTGCTGTTGTGCACCATATATTGTTTTATACACTATTTATTTCATTGAGACTATGAGCTATTGTAGTTGACTATATTCTTTTGGGGTCTGATCTATTAAAGTTGTTTCTTTTTTCTTTGAATCATTATTTATAATTACTTTTGATGCAATATTTGTGTGAATAACAAGAACAAAATGGTGAACGAGTGTATTTGACAAAGATAAACATGACACATTTTGTTGGGTTGATTGGGTTGGCCTGGTACCATTTACATGGCCTGGCCAGATATTAAACAGTCAGCTCATGAACAATGTATGATGCCCTAGCTTGCAGCCCGCAAGACATCAAGACATTTCCTCATGAAATAATCGTAAACGGGGAGTACCACATAGTGAATATCAATAAAAAAACAAATAAAGAGAGATCAAACACTTCACACAATGCCTTCAAGGTAATAGAAATGATGCCCTAACTATCAAAGCTCGCGGGTCATAGAGCATTCCAAATGCTAAGATGTAAACAATGTCACTATTAACAATGCTAAGATGTAAACAATGCCACTGAAATTGATTTAATGAGAAGACAAAGCTCGAATGCCTACCTTCCAAATGAAAAGATGTAAACAATGCTAGTATTAAACAGTGAGCTCATGAACAATGTATGATGCCCTAGCTTGTAGCCCGCAAGCCATCAAGACATTTTCTCATGAAATGATCATAAACAGGGAGTACCACATAGTGAATATCAATAGAAAAATAAATAGAGAGAGATCAAACACTTCACACAGTGCCTTGAAGGTAATAGAAATGATGCCCTAGCTCTCAAAGCTCGCGGGTCATCGAGCATTCCAAATGTTAAGATGTAAACAATGCCACTATTAACAATGCTAAGATGTAAACAATGCCACTGAAATTGATTTAATGAGAAGACAAAGCTCGAATGCCTACCTTCCAAATGAAAAGATGTAAACAATGCCATTATTAAATAGTGAGCTCATGAACAATGTATGATGCCCTAGCTTGCAGCCTGCGAGCCATCAAGACATTTCCTCATGAAATGATGATAAACAAGGAGTACCACATAGTGAATATCAACAACAAAACAAATAAAGAGAGATCAAACACTTCACACAATGCCTTGAAGGTAATAGAAACAATGCCCTAGCTCTCAAAGCTCGCGGGTCATTGAGCATTCCAAATGAAAAGATGTAAATAATTTCAGTATTAAATAGTGAGCTCATGAATAATGTATGATGCCCTAGCTTGCAGCCCATAAGCCATCAAGACATTTCCTCATGAAATGATCATAAACAGGGAGTACCACATACTGAATATCAATAGCAAAACAAATAAAAAGAGATCAAACAGTTCACACAATGCCTTGAAGGTAATAGAAATAATGCCCTAGCTCTCAAAGCTCACGGGTCATCGAGCATTCGAAATGAAAAGATGTAAACAATGCCAGTATTAAACAGTGAGCTCATAAACAATGTATGATGCCCTAGCTTGCAGCCCGCGAGCTATCAAGACATTTCCTCATGAAATGATCATAAATAGGGAGTACCACATAGTGAATATCAACAGCAAAACAAATAAAGAGAGATCAAACACTTCACACAATTTCTTAAAGGTAATGGAAACAATGCCCTAGCTCTCAAAGCTCGCGGGTCATCAAGCATTCCAAATGAAAAGATGTAAATAATGTCAGTATTAAACAATGAGCTCATGAACAATGTATGATGCCCTAGCTTGTAGTCTGCAAGCCATCAAGATATTTTCTCATGAAATGATCATAAATAGGGAGTACCACATAGTGAATATCAACAGCAAAACAAATAAAGAGACATCAAACACTTCACACAATGCCTTGAAGGTAATAGAAACGATGCCCTAGCTCTCAAAGCTTGCTAGTAATCGAGCATTCTAAATGAAAAGATGTAAATAATGCCAGTATTAAATAGTGAGCTCATGAACAATGTATGATGCCCTAGCTTGCAACCCGTGAGCCATCAAGATATTTCCTCATGAAATAATCATAAACAGGGAGTACCACATAGTGAATATCAACAACAAAACAAATAGAGAGAGATCAAACACTTCACACAATGCCTTGAAGGTAATAACAATGATGCCCTATCTCTCAAAGCTAGCGGGTCATCAAGCATTCCAAATGAAAAGATGTAAACAATGCTAGTATTAAACCATGAGCTCATAAACAATGTATGATGCCCTAGCTTGCAGCCCATGAGCCATCAAGACATTTCCTCATGAAATGATCATAAACAAGGAGTACCACTTAGTGAACATCAACAAAAAATCAAATAAAGAGAGATCAAACACTTCACACAATGCCTTGAAGGTAATAGAAATGATGCCCTAGCTCTCAAAGCTCGCGGGTCATCGAGCATTCCAAATGAAAAGATGTAAACAATGCCAATATTAAACAGTGAGCTCATGAACAATGTATGATGCCCTAGCTTGTAGCTCGCAAGCCATCAAGATATTTCCTCATGAAATAATCATAAACAGGGAGTACCACATAGTTAATATCAACAACAAAACAAATAAAGAGACATCAAACACTTCACACAATGTCTTGAAGGTAATAGAAATGATGCCCTAGCTCTCAAAGCTTGCAGGTCATCGAGCATTCCAAATAAAAAGATGTAAACAACTCCAGTATTAAACAGTGAGCTCATGAACAATGTATGATGCCCTAGCTTGCAACCCGTGAGCCATCAAGATATTTCCTCATGAAATGATCATAAATAGGGAGTACCACATAGTGAATATCAGTAGCAAAACAAATAGAGAGAGATCAAACACTTCACACAATGCCTTGAAGGTAATAGCAACGATGCCCTAGCTCTCAAAGCTCGCGGGTCACCAAGCATTCCAAATGAAAAGATGTAAACAATGCCAGTATTAAACAGTGAGCTCATAAACAATGTATGATGCCCTAACTTGCAGCCCGTGATCCATCAAGGCATTTCCTCATGAAATAATCATAAATAGGGAGTACCATCTAGTGAACATTAATAACAAATCAAATAAAAAGAGATCAAACACTTCACACAATGTCGTGAAGGTAATAGAAATGATTCCCTAGCTCTCAAAGTTCACGGGTCATCAAGCATTCCAAATGAAAAGATGTAAACAATGCCAATATTAAACAGTGAGCTCATGAACAATGTATGATGCCCTAGCTTGCAGCCCGCGAGCCATTAAGATATTTCTTCATGAAATGATTATAAACAGGGAGTACCACATAGTGAATATCAACAACAAAATAAATAAAGAGAGATCAAACACTTCACACAATGCCTTGAAGGTAATAGCAACGATGGCCTAGCTCTCAAAGCTCGCAGGTCATTGAGCTCACTGTTTGAGCATGGGCCAATCAAATAGGGACATGAGGTGCTCAAACAGTGAGCTCATAAACAATGCATGATGCCCTCGTTGTAGGTAGTTATCTCTTCTATAATGATGGAGGATTGAAAGGTAATGATCAATGAGGTTGCTGCTATTAGATCATACATTAATACACTTACTATTTTGAATTTGAGCTCCGACATCATGCAATGTTATTGCTGTCATTGCATGCTTGTTGTTGTTTGCACCATATATTGTTTTATACACTATTTATTTCATTGAGACTGTGAGCTATAAGCAACATATATTGTGTGAAGTGTTTGATCTCTCTATTTATTTATTTTATTGTTGATATTCACTGTGGTACTCCCTGTTTATGATCAAATAAACAAAGCTCGAATGCCTACCTCAAGTGCCAGTGCCCACTTCCTACATGGTGTCGGCCTCTTCGAGCATGCCAAACTTGAATGCCCTCTTCGCGCCACACAAAAGTGTAGTGTCATCTTCGCGGTAGCTTTTTGAATTCACAAATTAAAAATGACACTTTCTTTTTCTTTTTTTTTGTTTTATAACCAAATGGGTGTCATAATTTATGAGCTTGCTATTTTTGCACTTGCCAATCAAATAGGGACATGAGGTGCTCAAACAGTGAGCTCATAAAAAATGCATGATGCCCTAGTTGTAGGTAGTTATCTCTTCTATAATGATGGAGTGAAATGTAATGATCAATGAGGTTGCTACTATTAGATCATACATTAATACACTTCTTTGAATTTGAGCTCGGGCATCATGCAATGTTATTGTTGCCATTGCATGCTTGGTGTTGTTGTGCACCATATATTGTTTTATACACATAGAACATTAGATTTGGGAACTTAGACTTATGTTCAATCCTTAGTAATGGTTTGGGGAACTAATTACTAGATGAGTGACTATAGTACCCTAGTTTGCATTATTAGATGATCTTGTTTAATTTGTGTTCATTTCATGCAAAGATACATGTAAAGGAAAAGAAATTTTTGCATCTAAAGATTACATGTATATATATAAAAAATAACTTGTATATACTATACAAGGAAAATAACTCTCAGAAGAAAATGCAACTATACTTAATCTCAATGCCACTGTGTAATATTTTTACTTACAATATTAATCTTAATATATCCCTATGAAGATATCCCTATTTTATTATTGATGTCCCTATTTACATCTTTTTATCAAATGACCCAAAAACATCAAGAATGGTCCTATATGGTCACTAATAGCCAACTTTTAGAAGAATATGAATGAATGCAAACATACATAAGTTCATGAATATAAATAATGAAGGTACCAGACATTGCCTGAAGTAATGAAGTGTTGACCCGAGCTTCAATCTAGTATGCTCTTGTATGATCCAAAACCTACAAGGAAGGAAAAGATGGGGTTAGATCCAAAAGATCTAAGCAATGCCTGGCACCATATTACTGATCCTCATTTACAATTATACATGTGCATAGTCAAGCCATACACAGACTCAACAACATGGTAGCATTGATCCAATAACAGAAAATATATTACAAATGCCAAGCTCATGGTCTTAATGAAATAAACAGTGTATAAAATAATATATGGTGCACAATAATAGCAAGCATGCAATGACAACAATAATATTGCATGATGCCTGAGCTCAAATTCAAAATAGTAAGTGTATTAATGTATGTTTGCATGATGCCAGATTTTAGACAATGAGCTCATGAACAATGCTAGTATTAAATAGTGAGCTCATGAACAATGTATGATGCCCTAACTTGCAGCACGCAAGCCATCAAGACATTTCCTCATGAAATGATCATAAACGGGGAATATCACATAGTGAATATCAACAACAAAACAAATAAAGAGAGATCAAACACTTCACACAATGCCTTGAAGGTAATAGAAATGATGCCCTAGCTCTCAAAGCTCGCAGGTCATCAAGCATTCCAAATGAAAAGATGTAAACAATGCTAGTATTAAATAGTGAGCTCATGAACAATGTATGATTCTCTAGCTTGCAACCCACGAGCCATCAAGACATTTCCTCATGAAATGATCATAAGCGGGGAGTACCACATAGTGAATATCAATAGCAAAACAAATAAAGAGAGATCAAACACTTCACACAATGCCTTGAAGGTAATAGAAGCGATGCCCTAGCTCTCAAAGCTCACGGGTCATTAGGCATTCCAAATGATAAGATGTAAACAATGCAAGTATTAAACAGTGAGCTCATAAACAATGTATGATGCCCTAGCTTGCAGCCCGCGAGCCATCAAGACATTTCCTCATGAAATGATCACAAATAGGGAGTACTACATAGTGAATATCAACAACAAAACAAATAAAGAGAGATCAAACACTTCACACAATGCCTTGAAGGTAATAGCAATGATGCCCTAGCTCTCAAAGGTCACGAGTCATCAAGCATTCCAAATGCTACTTATGATGTAAACAATGCCACGATTAACAATGTTATCAAATAAACAATTCCATTGAAATTGAGTTAATGAGAAGAAAAAGCTTGAATGCCTACCTAATGTGCCAGTGCTCCCTTCCTAAATGGTGTCGGCCTCTTCACACATGCCAAACTTGGATGCCCTCTTTGCGCCACACAAAAATGCAGAGTCATCTTCGCGGTAGCTCTTCAAATTCACAAATTACAAATGATACTTCCTTTTTCTTTTCTTTTTTTTGTTTATAACCAAATGGGTATCACAATTATGACAATAGCATCGCTATTATGATGCCATCGGGGACACTTGCAAAAAAAACACAAAAAACATACACAAATTGTAGTGACATCGTAAATTGGCATCGAAATTCGACCCCAAATGTTGTAGTGTGGACACATATTTCTTACTCAACCCTATGTCAGAGGATGATGCCATAAAATTTGATGGGCTACATCTGGAAGGGATATCCCATGAATGGTGGCATCATGGAATGGTTACTCTCAGCCACAATCAAATAACATCCTATGCCGAATTCATAGAGAGACTGATAAATTATTTTGACGAAAGAGATCTAGAACTAAATTTAAAAGAGTTGGCTCAATTGAAGCAAACCAACATAGTCGACAGTTACATAGCATAATTTCAAATATTGTCTATCCTAGTAATAGATATTTCAAAAATATGATTGGTGGTATTATTTATGGATAGGTTGATAGAACCTTTGAAAAACTTGGTGAAGGGATTCAACCCCATCACACTCACAGAGAAAATTAAGAAGGAACACAACATGGCGGCATCTTCTTCCTCTTGCACCAAAAATTACTCACAGTCCAAGCCACCTCTCACTCAAAGGGAGAAAGAAAACAAACCCCCACCTAAGAAACCCCTGTTGGATGAGCAAACCTGATAGGAGCTTAGGACGAAGAAGATTTTCTTAAACTATAAGGAACCATTGGAATCAGGACATCGATGCCTTGACAAAGAGAAAACCCCATTACATTGAGGTGTTGTCTGGCAGCGAGGAGGAGAAAGCACCTAAGCCAGAAAGTCATGAACAAAAAGTTTCCAAGGGGGAAAACATCAATCACATAGAAAGGATCTCCATAATATTGAAGAGAGGAGGCGTCATTGTGGATCTCATAGGAACTCCAAGGTGTATTGTTTTCTGAGTCTGGGGTACCCTCCAGGGGTAGTGGGTCATGGTCATGCTCGAAAGTGGAGCCACACTCAACTTCATCAACTCATCCATGGCTAACCGAAAGACTTTGTATATTGAGTCACACCAAGGATTCAACATCAAAGTGGTAGGGGGAAATTTTTTGACATGTACCCATCTAGTTTTGCAACCGAGCATTACCATGGGAAACCACATGATGATGAATGATTTCTTCCTAGTCTATTTGGATGACATGGAAGTCATTCTGGGCATTCAATGGATGGAAAAATTAGATTATTACACACAAAATTTCAAATTAATTGAGTTCTCATTCGAACTGGATGGCAAGAAAGTTGTGTTGAGAGGGATGTCGAATGGAGGACCAAAGTAAATTTCAACCCGATGGATGGAAGCAATCCTCAAACACTCTGATGTGGTCTGGTCTGCATATTGTTTCATCTCACCAGAACCTATACAGGGACAAAGGACCTACTACTAGGATGAGAAAATTCTCTTGGAAAAGCACCGTCTAGTCTTCATCAACATACCATCGGGCATACCACCATACCAAGGGTTTGAACATAATATTGAGATGGAGGTTGGCACAATACCTATTATCACCACACCATACCACCACCCTAAGAAGATTAAAGATGAAATTGAAAAGACAATAAAATAACTTCTTGACAAGGGTTGGATCAGATCCAGTTCTAGTACTTTTGCATTGTCAGTGGTGTTGGTTAAGAAGAAGGATGAAATGTTGCATATGTGTGTGGACTACCATGCACTAAACAAGAAGACCATCAAGAACTGGTATCCTATTCCCAGGTTTGATGAGTTGTTGGATGAGTTACATGGAACGGTATGTTCTTCCAAAATAGACCTTCATTCGGGATATCACAAAATATGCATGAGAGAACAAGATGTGGAGAAAACAAGTTTCCATTGTCATTATGGGCATTACAAATTTTTGGTCATGCCATTTAGTTTGTCCAATGCACTAGCTACATTCCAATCTTGCATGAATCACATTTTTAACAAACAGCTATGTAATTTCTTGTTGGTGTTCTTCAATGATATACTAATCTATATCAAGACAGGTGAGGAGAACTTTAGGCATTTGGAAGAAGTGCTCGAGGTTATGGAGTCACAGTTGTTATTCAAAAAAAGATTCAAATGTGAATTTGGGATGACCAAGATATTATATCTAGGGCACATAGTCAGTAGCCAAGGAGTTCAAGTACATCAAGGGAAGATTCCAGCAATCTTGGATTGGACAACTCTGAAAAATCTCTCAAAATTGTGTGGATTCTTTGGATTATGCAGTTACTATAGATGGTTTGTAAAGGGACTTTCACATCTCAGTGCGCCACTCACCAATCTAACGAAGAAGGGATCCTTCCATTGGAGTGAACATGCACAAAAAACATTTGAAAATCTCAAGGAGGTTATGATTTCTTGTTTGGTTCTTGCACTATCAGATTTTAATTAGCCCTTCATCCTGGAGTGTGATGCATTGGGAGAAGGCATCGGGGTCATGTTGATGCAGGATTGCCACTTGATTGCATTTGAGAGTCGAAAGCTCTCAGGAGTTGAAAGGTTGTACTCCATCTATGAAAACTAAATTCTTTCCATCATACATGCCTTGACAAAATTTTGGTAGTACCTTGTGGGAGCCAAATTTGTAGTCCATACTGTGTTCTAAAATGTTGACACACTTATATGAGTCATTATATCTCAGATTTCTCAAGAATGACGTCTCAAATGGCGACTCATAGCTCTCTATTCATGGAGTGCAAGATTTTATAATGGAGGCCCTCAGTTTAGACCTAGTTTGTGCCCATGAAAGTACACCATAAAATGAGAGATTCAAAGAGGAAAATAAGGAATACTAGTCTCCATGATCATCAAATATGCATGCAAATGAAAAATGGAAGCTTATTCTATATGATAACAATGCATGAAAGAAAACTAATCTATGAAAGGAAATACACATGAAAGGTTATTCTATGAAATAAAATATGAATCTAATATAATATGCAAGTGAAAGAGTAATCTAAATGGATTTCCATGGAGGCATGAGAGAAGAAGAAAGGAAAAGAGAAGTTGCAATGTTCAAGCTCAATTGCTCAAACTCTCCTCCAAAATTGCTCTCCAAACCCGCAGCATAAAAATAACATAAAATCTGGGTCTCTAAAATCTGGATGCCTAGATGCCTAAATGAGACGAAGAGGGCTCCTTATAAAATATTTAGAAATGAATGGATGGTCGAGATTAAGAGGCAAAAATAAATGAGCAATGGTGAAGATTAAATCTTGGTTGATCAATGTGCTCAAGATTCTCAAGAGGCAAAATCAATGGACATGGTTAAGAGGCAAAAAGATATGTGGAAGAGATTAAGAGGCAAAAGGAGATTCCACTTATCTTGGAAAGTGTGCATTCAATGTCTAGACAAAAAGTCTTTTTCTTTTTCTTTTTATTTTATTATTTATTTATTATTTTTAGCAAAGTGGTTTCCATTATTTAATTAAAAGATTTTTTATTTATTTAAAAGAGATTTGTTCTTTTCATTAAATGTGGCTTAGGATAAAGTGATTTTATTATTTAATTAAAAGGGAGCATGTTCTCTTAATTAAATAAAACTTAGGATAAAATGATCAAACCTTAGGAAATATTGAAATATTTAAATTAATTATGATTTGATCAAGGAAATTGATTTGAATTGAAAATATTGCAAAGCATTGATTTACGAAATGATAAATTGGTAAATGGAGGCCCAAAGTCTAGGTGACCATTTTAGGGTGCATACATTTGCCCCTCTTTGACTAATGTGTGATTTTTATGGGAACACATGTAGTCAAAGAATGAAGTTGAAGTTTGAGATCGATTTAGGATCACAAAACAACCCAAACATGTGATCGACGGACGGGAACACATCAAGACAAAGATAAGCTGATTGAAAAAGACAAGGTCAACACCCCTGTAAATAGGTAATTGACATCTCCAAGATAAGAATCTCAAGCAAGGTTTCCCCAAGAGAAGCAATCGATAGGTTTGATAAAGTTGAATCAAGGATTGAAGTTTGATAGGTACTGCCCCGTCGTGATTGAAATCGAACTAAAGCTAAGGTTCTTGATGTAAGATGAAAGATATAAGGATCACAGAACCAAGGTAGATCATCAAGCATGAAAGATTAGGCCCCAAAGTTGAATTAGATGAAAAGAAGTGGAGTGAAAGTGAATGGAAGATAGAAGTTTGGAAGAGGTGAAAAGAAATGAAGAGAAGAAAGAGAATTTTCCTTAAGAAAGAGAATGTCCCAAAATCAATCAACTATTTAAGATAGTAAATTTCAATTGAGATCACGAAAGAAGATAAGGAAATGAAGATCAAAATGTGACCACAATTGATTAAAATTCCAAAAGAAAGATGAAGGAAACCCCTCTCAAACTCCTAATGCAACCTAAAAATTCAAATTAACATGAAATCTAACAATGCAAGCTACATGAAAATGAAAAGGTGTACTTGCAATAGAGCAATTGTAACATAGGATTTTGTGTTCATCATTCATTAGAGAATGTTAAGGAACTTATTTTCATCATTGGGCCATTATTAACGGACATGATAAAATCACACAATCAACACCAGTCACAAGTGCAACTATGAAGATATGAATGTGATTTATATCAGATTGGAATGTGGAAAGATTCTAACATAAGGGTCAAGATGACTTCAATGTTATCTTACCCAATTTAATGTAGCAAAACCACGCTCACATCAAGACATAAATGCTGAGATGACTATAAGAATGGTTGTGCAAAAATAGTCAAGGGGACAATAAGAGACACTCTAGAGTTTCAAGATCACACCCACAAGCAGAAAGAAAATAAAAATATGCCCCATGTCCTAATTCCTCTAGCTATACATACTGGAGAGACTTATTAGACATGTACACTCAATGAAAATCAATGATAGTCAACACAAAAAGAAAAGATCATGACATAGATCAAGCATTAAGTGTTGTGTTTAAAAATTTAAGTGTGTTAACTGATACTAAGTTTCGAGGATAAGGATAGAATGCTTGCAAGTAGGTAAGATTGCATGACAAAACTGGGTAAGACCAAGCTGATAAGTATTGAAAAATACTTGATGTCAGGGGTTTTATTGAAAAACACAGTTGGCGGGGTGTTGAAAAACACTGTTTGTGAGGTTTCCTAAAGACTAACGCATCCAAGAGACCAAAGCTAACATAGTTATGCCCCCAAGACAAAGACAAAGACCAATTCCAAACCATGACAACAAGGACAAGGCATGATGGAGAAAGGATAAGTTTCGAGGACACGTGCTAAGAAACAGGGGTGAAAAGACCTCAAGTAGTGCCCGTTTCCAGGTTTTCACCACTTGGATTTTATAGCAATTTTCTTTTTTTCAAGACTTTTTATAAAAAAAATTTTGCTACCAAGGCACCTATTTCTAGGTTTTCACTAAGGCACTTTTTCTATTTTTTTGGTATTTTTGGAATATATAATTTTTTGGACATACATCAAAGCGCCTATTGCTAGGTTTTCACTAAGATGATCATTTTTTTAGGACATTTTCTAATTTTTAGAATTTGTTGACAATATATCATTTTTTTGGATTTTTTCAGGATCAATAAGTATGTACAAAGGATGCCCCAAGAAAGAATGGACATGATGGATATAACTTCTCCAAGTGAAAGACATTGATAGGATCAGGGAGTTACTCTCCCTCTATAGTAGATAATAAATAAGCACATGTCCCAAAAGCTATTGTAATGATGTAAGGTCCAAGCTAATTAGGTTCAAATTTTCCCTTTTGATCTCTATGTTGTTGATTGTTAGGATTTTCACATAGGACAAGATCTCCCACTTGAATTTCTCTAGGGTGAACCTTTTTTTTTAAGGCTTTGGACATGCGCTTTTGATAAACCCTCATATGGTCAAGTGATGCTTGATGTTTCTCATCTAGAAGTTCTAATTCTTGATGTCTCATGGCGTGGTAGTCTTCATCTGTAACTAGACTTTTAAGGGAAACTCTTAGTGAAGGAATCTCAACCTCTGAAGGTAACACTACTTCAACACCATATGTAAGGGCAAAAGGAGTAGCCCCAGTAGGAGTATAAATACCCATTATATAGGCCCACAAAGCTATATTTATCTGTAAGTGCCAATCTCTACCATTCTTACAAACTATTCTATGTAGGATTTTAAGAATGGTTTTGTTTGATGCCTCTGCTTGACCATTTTCTTGTGGGAAGTAAATAGAGGACTAATGTTATTTAATATTGAATTTCTTGCAGAGTTATTTAAGGTCTTTATTTTTGAACTAGCCTCCATTCTCAATGATAATCTCATAAGGAACTCCATATCGATAGATGATATGGTTCAAAATGAATAGAGAGACTATCTTGCTCGAGGCAACAGAAAGTGGGATAGCTTTTACCCATTTAGTGAAGTAATTAGTAGTAGTGATGATAAACTTGTGTCCACCTGATGAGTTGGGATGAATCTTCCCAACAAGATCAAAGGCCCAGTGCTAAAATGGCTAATGAGATATAGAAGAAATGAGCTTCCTGTCTAGAGCATGTATCAGGTTACCATGTTTTTGACACTTTTTGCATGACTTTGCAAAAGCTACTGCATCAATCTGCATCATAGGCCAATAGTACCCTGCCCTAAGAAACCTTTGGACCATGGAAATACCATTGGAATGTCCCCCACAAATGCCCTCATGGATGTCAACTAACACTTGGTCAGATTCTTCCTTTTCTAAGCATCTACGAAGTGTTCCATCTATACCCCTCCTATACAAATCACCAGAGATAAGGGAATGACGAGAGGCATTTTGGGTAAGGTTTCTACGTTCATATCGGTTAAAGGTTTCAGGGATAATGCCATCATGAAGGTATGAGTAAATGGCACCGTAATGGGATGACTCATGACCAACAAGGGTACAAATGACATGAATTTATTGGGATTCATAGATAGGGTGATGTAGCTCTTCCACTAGGAATTCAAATATGGATTCATGTTCCCCTAATTGAAGGAGTGAAGCAAGTGTAGCCATAGCATCAGATGCTTTGTTTTTTTCTCTAGAGATTTGTTGAAACATGACAAATTTGAAGTATCGTTTCAAGGAAAAAACCATTTTCTTGTAAGGTACTAGTTTCTCATCTTTTGTTTGATATTCATCATTGACTTGGTTGATTATCAGCTGTGAATCCCCATAGATGTGTAACTCTGTGATTCTCCATTCTATGGCCATTTTAAGTCCATTTGTTAAAGTTTCATACTCAGCAATGTTGTTTATACATGGGAACCATAACTTGTAAGACTTAGGAATCATGTACCCATGAGGAGAAACAAACAACACACCAGCTCCTGAACTATTTTGCATAAAGGATCCATCAAAGAACATATTCCATGTTCTTTTAGTCATATACATGAGGTGTTCATTTAGAAAGTAAACTTGAATAGGTGCATTATCTTGTATTGGGAAATCAACCAATTGATCTGCTATGGCTTGTCCTTTGATTTCTTTATGCTCAATGTACTCTATGTCAAACTCTGAAAGGATCATCATCCATTTATCAAGTCTACCTATGAGGGCAGCCTTACCTAGTAAATACTTGAGTGGATCTATTTTTTCTATGAGGTGTATTGTGTGCGCAAGCATGTAATGTCGCAACTTTTGGGAAGAAAACACAACTACAAGGCAATCTTTCTCAATGCTAGTGTAGTTAACCTCATATGAAACAAGAGTACGCCTAATGTAGTATATAGCTCTTTCTTTCCCATTTTCATCAAGTTGAGCTAGTAATGCCCCCAAGGAAGATTTTGTCACTAAAATGTATAGAATAAGTGGTTTCCCTGGGATAGGAGGCATTAAAATGGGAGGATTTGCCAAGTATTTATTGATTTGATCTATTCTCTTTTGACAATCCTCATTCCAAACACATTTGACTCCTTTGTGTAAGTTCTTTTTGAAAGGTTGAGCTCTATCTGCCAACTGTGAAATGAATCTCCTTATGGATTGAAGACGTCCTTGAAGATTCCTCATTTGACTAATGTTTCTAGGAGCTGGAATATCTATGATTGCTTGGACTTTTTTAGGGTCTACCTCTATTCCTTTTGTTGAAATGATGAATCCTAGTAGTTTTCTAGAGGTGACACCAAATGCACACTTTTTAGAATTTAACCTTAGTTGAAATTATTCCATGTGATCTAGAATGACTTCTAAATCATCTAAGTGTGTGTCTCTTTTCTTACACTTGGCCAAGGTGTCATCCACATAATATTCCATGTTTTTATGCATCATGTCATGAAAAATGGTTCTCATAGCTCATTGATAGGTGGCTCCTATGTTTTTTAATCCAAAAGATATAACATTCCAACAATAGGTACCCCATGCACAAGTGAATGCAGTCTTTTCTTGATCTTCAGGAGCTATCTTAATTTGATTGTATCTAGAAAAACCATCCAACAATGAATAAATCTCATAACCCTTAGTCATATCCACTGTCATGTCTATATTGTGAAGTGGAAAATCATCCTTTGGGTATTCTCTATTGACATCTCTAAAATCTATGCAAATTCAAATGTATTTGTCATGTTTGGAAACTAGTACAATGTTTGATATTCATTCAGCATAGTCAATAGCTCTTATGAACCCTACACCAAGGAGTTTCTCTAATTTAGCTTTGACTAGGAGAGCTATGTGAGGATGCATATTTCTCAATTTTTGTTTAACTAGTTTGACACCTGGAGCTATGGACAAGTGATGCATGATAAGATTTGTGTCCAACCCTTGAATATCTAAATAAGTCCATGCAAAGTTGATCTTCTTTTTCTATAAGAACTTAGTATAAGCTTCTTTTTCTTGTGGTGATAAGGACTTAGCCAAGTGCACTATTTGTGGAGCCTCATCTGTACCCAAATTGACTATTTGTGTTGGTTCTATAAGCATTGAAGATCTATCTTGAAAGTAGCTAGGGAGATGATCAAGTACCTCATCCTTAGGCACCTTGGAGAGGTTTTCACCCTTGGATACATCATTTATTTTTACTTTTTTTTGGTTCTGACACCACCACACAGTGGTTTTTGCCATCACAACTCTTATTCTTTTTATTTTATTTTCTTTTTATTTTGTGACTAAGGTACTTGATGTCTGGCTTTGTCATGCTGGTGGAAGAGACTACAGGTTCAATGACGTTCAAGTAATAGGCTATCTCATAATCATTTTGAAATGTTAAGAGCTCAGGTTCTTGATAGCGTTGGGACCAATCAAGGAGGTTAGGATGAACAAGAGGTAAGTCAATGACTGGTTCAAGGTTGTGGATGTGAATGATATCATCTTTGGTGACCGAAGAGTCAGATTCTGTCAAGTATTCTTCTAAGCTACCCAAATCGGGATTTGTCCTAACAAGTGAAGAATCTTCCACTAAGGCAACATGTGGGTTCAAATCCTCTAATCCTACATGTGACTCTTTAGCTACCTCGAGTTGATAACTATAAGTGTGGATGACATCAACATCCATGTCAACTATAGAAGGCTCTGAGAAAGAATCCCATTCATACTCATATGAACTTGTTTCTGAACTTTGACTAGGATGTTTACACCATGAAGGTTTGGGATGTCTTGATGTGGAAGTTATAATTTCATCAAGGGTAATACCTTCTCTTTCCATCAAATGAACAAGATTCTTTCATTGAAATTATCTGATAGGATCTTCTACATCTGATTCATCTTATTCTAAGGTTGCAACTGTCCCATGAGTGACTGGACTATCTAAATCTCCCCAAAGGAGATTAGTGGAAGGGACCCAATATTCACACATATCTTTTTGATTTGTCAAATTAGGTATGTATTTTGGTTCATCTTCATCATCTAACTCATCAAGGATAGGAGTAGTGTTCTTGTTGCGATTTGCAAATCCTAGGCCAACCATCTTCTTAGACTTGCATCCAAAAAGATCATGATCAAGGGGTTTAGCTCTAGCATCCAATTTGTGACTAAGAGGGCCATGTCCAAGATAACCCATCTATTTTAAAAAAGTATACCATCTTCCATAAGCCTTAGGAGAGGGAGAGAAGTTATCATTGTGCATGTATTTCTCTTCTCTATAAATCCAATCTTTAACAACTATCTCTTCTTTCTCATCTTGAATAGGCACTAAGGACTCTACAAACATGCCAAATAAAGTCATAGCTGAAGAGGAAGGTCTCATTTCTTGTGAAGGATTTCTATAAGACCTAGGTGAAACTGGTAGTGTTGTGAGGGAGTTGAGTTGATACCCCCCATGCCAAGGTCTACTATCTTGAACTTTTCTTTACATTCAACTAAGGTTGCATTGAAGTCTTATGCTTCTCTATTGAGGAGAACATGAGTACTCATTGAAATTGAGTTAATAGATAATTTTTATCCCCAGGTGTACAAATCTCTAGTCCATTGTAAGGGAACTTAACACACTGATGGTAGGTAGATGACACTACTTGCATATCATGAATCCACGGTCTATCAAGTAAGATGTTGTACACAAGGGGGCCAACGTCAACTATTTGGAATAAAACATCTTTTTCAACAGGGTCAGTCCTAATAGGAAGGACGACCAACCCCTTGGAACTCCTTTCCACCTCATCATAGGCTTTGATAGTGATCTTCTTTCTGGTATATATGACTTGTTCAGAATAACCCAATGTCTTCAAAAGACTCAAGGAACAAATATTAATCCCAGCACACCCATCTATCAACACACACCTGACATGGGTTTTGAGGATTGTGACCTCAATATGAAGAGCGAGATTTTGTGGGTGGCTCAACGCTTTATCATCATCCTCCGAAAAGGTAAAGTAATGAGGGCTAGCAATATGGTTAACCATGTTCTGGAATTGATCAATGTCTAAATTTTTGGGGACGTTCATTGTGCACAAAGCATCATCAAGGACTTGCTTGTGTCTTGGGGACAACTCTAAGAGCACAAAGATCAAAATTTGAGTTGGGGTTCTTTGCAACTGATCGACAATATTATAGCTCAACTTAGGATTCATTGCTATTTTTTAGGTGACATTCTTGGATGCCACTTTCTTTGGTTTACTGGGTTGACTTGAACTGAGTCCTCTAATGACAACGAGACCTTGACTTTGTGTGACATCATTGAGAGTTTGAGATGACACTCTAGAGTTAGGACCCCTTAGCACCAGGACGGGTTCTTCATCAAAGATAGGAGGAGAGTCCATGTCTAGATCATAACCATAGGGATCTTTATTCCTCATCATGTTGACATTTTATTCTACAACTTCAAGCATGTTGAAAAAATTCTCTGTAGTTGTGTAAGTGTAATTGACCTCAGCCTTGCCGTTCTTCGGTTTAGAGGTTTCCCCCTTCTCATACTTGGACAAAGGTTCTTTTAATTCCTTATGATCAGCATTAGTGTTCAATCCATCTACCATAAGTTTTCCACTCTCAATGAGATCTTGGATGATATGTTTGAGTTTCCAACAATTTTCAATATCATATCCAATGCCATTGTGAAATTTGCAAAAAGCTTTGTCATCCCACCAATGTGGCTTAACATTAGATATATAATGCTTTGTGGGATCTTGAGGATGCACAAGGTTGTTGGAAATTAGTGTTTTCAAGACATCCTCATATGAATCACCAAGTTTTGAAAACTGACATCTCTCTTTCTTAGACTTGTCTTGGTATCTTGGCTTGCTCTCTTGTTAATGAGATGCATTGAGTTTCATGGCTTGAACAACACTAGTCAAGTGTAAAATAGCTTGATCTTTGGGTTGAGAGGAGTCCACAACTCCATCATTGACCACTTGTTTGTTCCTATTCCAATGTGATTTTTTCCCTTTATCCTTGTTAGGGTTGTTGTTATTTTGACCATTGTTGTTGTTGTTTCCATGTCTGGTCAAAATTCCTTGTTCTCTCAAAACATCCTCAATGCTACATGCGGTTTCAACCATGGTGTCAAAGGAATCAAAAACCATCTTCCTAACTTCATACTGCATTTTAGGAACCAAGTTGCTAACAAGGATGTCAATATTCTCATTTTCAAGGATGGTACTAGAGTAGCGAGAGCATTGTCATCTCCACCTTTGTAAGAAAGTGACAAAGGATTCCCCTTGATTTTTCTTTAAGTTTCATAAGTCCAACATTGTGATATATCTTGAAAGGTTGTATGCAAAGTATTGGAAAAATCTATGGACGAGCTCTTTGAAAGTCTTAAAGGGGGGAGTTATGTTGGTGAGCCATTCCATCACTTGACCCTTAAGACTCCTTGGGAAAAATCTTATGAGGCATGAGTCATCTTGATGGCACTCAAAACTCATGATATATAATTGATGCACGTGATCATGTGGATCTCCATTACCATGATACTTGTAATATTGAGGGATCTCAACCTTTCTAGGAAAGTCTTTCATGCTCACACTCTTGTCAAAAGGACTAGGACAAATTGAGTCAATTGAGAATGAACTCTTGGGTGCTAACATCTTCTCCATCATACTCTTGAGTTGTTTGATCTCCTCTTCTTGAGATGAACCTTGCTTCTTAATCTTCTTGTCCACATCAAAGTTGTAGGGGACTCTAGCACCCTTGTTGATTAAACTCTCTAGGAACTTGTATTTATTTTTCTCTAAGTATATCTCCACATACTGCTAGAAGAGTGGTTCTTGTTGTATCTTCATGAAGTCTTGGGAGTTGAGGTCAAAACTTGAGCTACTACCCCCATATTGTGAACTATGGTGAGCACGTTTTGAAGGTTTTCTTGAGTTCCTAGGAGGTGTTCATCTCCTATAATGATCATTTTGTGAAGCCCCTCTTCCTCTAGGGCTAGGATATCATGAAGGTGTTCTTGAACGTCTTCCACTTTTGGAGTTTTAGGAGGGGTGGATGGAGGAGAGTTGTTTCCACCAAAAACATGCATGTTGTTAAATTGATCATTAAGTTGTTGAGCCAAGATTATGTCTTCCTCTTCTTGGGAGGCTCTCCTTTCTATCTCCAACAAGGCTTGTCTATCTACCTCTAGGATTCTAAACTTCTCTTCCTTTTTAGCTTGTTCATATAGGAAGGCTTTCTTTTCATGCTCAATTCTCTCAAGTCTTTCACTTGTATATCTTGAAGGTGCTTTGAGCGGTGAACTTGGTCTTGAATGTCTAAATAAGTCATTGGTGTATGCTGCATTCACATGAGTGTCATAGGGTTCATTATCCTAGTTTTCATGTTGTGATTGTTCTTCTTGATAGGAATGCCTCTTATCCCTTTCAGCCCTTTGATGTGCATCTAGATATCTAGTTGATATAAGGGGTGAGACTGGTCAATTTTCATGAGAGGAACTACGAAATAGAATGGTATCTCTATGTCTTTCAAATATGTCATCAAGACTTTTATCCATTTCTTCCCTCTCTCATCGAGTCATTGTGTAACTCATATCCATGTCCAAGTGAGAAGATGATAAGGGTGTACTCAACTCACTAAGATTACTCTTGGGATCAAACCAAACTTATGAGTTGTTCCTAGGTGATTGATCAGATACGAGTTCATTACCCTTACATTTTTGACGAGTTTGAAATAAGGGTAATTGGTTAAAGACTACTTGAGGTAACTTTCCTTAATTTACTTGATATCTTGTTGTAATTGACATGAAATAAAAGGCACTAGGTGATAGGATGACCCTAAGAAATGTTGGTACCAAACTAGGATAGTAAAAGCACTCACTTTTCCAAAAAGAGAGATGATAAGATAGAAATTTTGCAAGAGGTGTAAACCAAAACTGCCACAAAGGTGCCCAATGAACGGGTGAATACGCTAACACATATGGATCAGGAGGATGATTTACCCAAGTTATATTGATTGAATTTGAATTTTTATGGAAGTGAATGGACAAGAGATTACTAAAACTCTCCAAGCGTGTTATCAAAGGATCCAAATGTTGATCTTCTCAACAAGGACAATTTCTAGCTCACCGATTCCAAGAAAGGTCACTCATGAAATCAAAGATAACTTTTTCAAGACATCAAAACACAAGAATCCAAGGTGAAAATAGGCTTCTAATAGTGGGGTAAGTGACCTGATCTAACCTAGATCGACCGAAGAAGATTGGAAATGGTAGGACAAAAAATCAAGCAAGTTGTAAAAAGCTAGTTTTTTGACTCGGGAACTCAATTTTTGTTCATTTTAATTGATCAACGAGATGCATTAACCAATTTTTATTATTAATCAGGCATGCAAGATAGTAATTAGGGATTTCAAGCAAACAATTATCTTCAAACAATGAGAAAGGGATAAAACAACATTGCGCATAAACAAGAATAGTGATGTAGTATTCTACTCCCTAAGGACTCTACTTCTGTATGTCAAAAAAAATTTTAGTCACACACATACTCCTAGAAAATAAAAAGTTGGTTTCACTATGGCTCATAGTAATGGTCAACTCTGCAACAGTTGAAATCTCAAGTGGGCGAAATCCAATCCTGGCGCACTGAGGTGTTGACATAGTTTGAGAATTTAATCAATCGGAGATGCTGAGGAGATCTGACAGGCCAACAAGAAACCACACCTATGGAGATTTCTTCCACAAGGACATTTACATAGCGGTTGTTGCTACCATAGAAGGAATGGCTAATACTGCTTGAGGTTCTGTCCACATGTTTTACCCAATAAAGGGAGTTTCCACTACGGTTAACCCTCTCTAACAAGGAAGACTCACAATATGGACCACATGGGGACTTAGCTCAGATTCAAGGGTTATGAGTTTTTGATGTGCCCAACAGGGAACAAAGCATAATCCTCTAGCCTCTTCACCTCACCCAAACATAGCAAGGAAATTAATTGACATGCTAAGTTGCAATCACCTCACCAAGGTTTGTATGCCAACAACAATGACTACCGATCTCTCTAAGTGGGACCAAGAGAAAATGTACCATCAAAGATTGAAGACTAAACCAAGGTTTGTATGTCAACAACAATGACTACCGATCTCTCTAAGTGGGACCAAGAGAGAACATACCATCAAATACTGAAGACTAAACCAAGGTTTGTATGCCCACAACAATGACTATTGATCTCTCTAAGTGGGACTAAGAGAGAACGTACCATCAAATGTTGAAGACTAAACCAAGTAAGACCATGAGATGATAACAAGTCCTTCCCTACCTATAAGGGGATCTATCTTCAAGAAGAGATTCACATGTAAAACAAGTGAATGAAGCCCACTATCTCAAGAATGCCACAAATAGTGTTCATAGGGCCTAATTACTATGTGAGACATATATGCAAGAAAGCAAATCTAAATTCATTGTTTCCTTTAGAGCAAAATTGAAGTGTGACCTATGAAAGCAAGAAAACACTCAAGTAAGACACATGAGAGGTTCATTTTAATTTCCAAAATCCAAATGTTATAGAGATGCAACAAAATACCTCAAGTCCAAAGCAACGCGCTTAGTAGATTTTACCTTATCTTTATTTTTGTTGAGCTTTTCCGTGCAAGCAAGCCATGAACTCTCTAACAAGCAAACAAGCAAACAAGATATGCAACGTATATTCAACTTATGTAAACATTAGGGTTAGATCTGAAAATAAATTTTTAGGAGAAATAATAACCATCAAATAATCCAAATGAAAACTCATATCATGCATTAAACCATGTGAAAAATAAGTGCAAGCTAATCATTAAATGCACCCCCATTTTTTTGTTTTTCAATTTTGATTTTTTACCTAGTCAACAAGATTGGACCTATACAACATGAATTTAGATAAAAAACCCTAAATGCAGAAAAGAGACCCCTATTAAAATATAGAGAGCTTTTAAAAAATATAAAAATTTCAGAAAAATATCTTCATTTGTGCCCTAGAGATCCATTTTACCAAAACAGACTAGTTTTTTGTAAATCGACTATTTGAGTTATGATATTGCATCCAAATTTAAAACAAAAAGAATGGACCCTTGTATAATTTAAAGAACTTTCTGAAAATGTAAAAATTTCCAAAAAATATTCCGATTTATGCCAAAAATTAATTTTTTATGAAAAATAAAGAAAAAATATAAAAAATTCATAATATCTTGGAAAATTTCTAATTTTTTACTGAAGCTTCTCTGATATGTCGCCAACCTACAAAAACAATTTCAGACCAAAACTCCAAGATGTTTGGGAGATATGATCAAATCTTTGAAAATATAGTGTTTTAGTCTCCAAGCAAATCTACACAAGGGGGTTAGCTACAAAAATAACCAAAACCAACATGTAAAGGTGGGTTGCCCCATGATGGGTTCCAAAAATGTGTGCTAAAATGTTGACACACTTGTATGAGTCATTATATCCAAGATTGCTCAAGAATGAGGTCTCAAATGGTGACTCGTAGCTCTTTATTCATGGAGTGCAAGGGTTTATAATGGAGGCCCTCAATTTATACCTAGTTCGTGCCCATGCAAGTACACCATAAAACAAGAGATTCAAAGAGGAAAAGAAAGAATGCTAGTCTCCATTTAAAGAAAACTAATCTATGAAAGGAAAGACACATGCAAGATTATTCTATGAAATGAAATATGAATCTAATCTAACATGAAAGTGCAAGAGTAATCTAAATGGATTGCCATGGAGGCATGAGAGAAGAAGACAAGAAAAGAGAAGTTGAAATGTTCAAGTTCAAACTCTCCTCCAAAATCGCTCTCCAAACCTCCAGCATAAAAATAACATAAAATTTGGGTCTCTAAAATTTGGATGCCTGGATGTCTAAATGAGAAGGAGAGAGATCCTTATAAAATATTTAAAAATGAATGGACAGTCAAGATTAAAAGGAAAAAATAAATGAAAAATGGTGGAGATTAAATCTTGGTTGATCCATGTGCTCAAGATTCTCAAGAGGCAAAATCAATGGACATGGTTAAGAGGCAAAAAGATGTGTGGAAGAGATTAAGAGGCAAAAGGAGATTCCACTCATCTTGGAAAGTGTGCATTCAATATGTTTATTTTTATTTTATTATTTATTTATTATTTTTAGCAAAGCGGTTTCCATTATTTAATTAAAAGATTTTTTATTTATTGAAAAGAGATTTGTTCTTTTAATTAAATGTGACTTAGGATAAAGTGATTTTATTATTTAATTAAAAGATTTTTTTTATTTAATTAAAAGGGAGCATGTTCTCTTAATTAAATAAAACTTAGGATAAAATGATCAAACCTTAGGAAATATTGAAATATTTGAATTAATTAAGATTTGATCAAGGAAATTGATTTGAATTAAAAATATTGCAAAGCATTGATTCAGGAAATGATAAATTGATTAATGGGGGCCCAAAGTCTAGGCGGCCATTTTAGGGTGCATACACATACAGATCACAACAACCTGAGGCATTTCCTAGAATAGAAGGAGTTGAATGAATGACAACATAAGTGGGTGAGAAAAATACAAGCTTTTGACCTTGACATTGAATATGTAAAGGGAAAAAATAATGTTTTGATTGATGCATTATCAATAAACCCAGCCATATGCTCCTTATCTCAGATTTCAGTAGATTGGAGGACACATCTCTTGGTCAAATAATCCAAGAACACCTTTAGATGCCAACTATTGGATTGTGAAGTACAAGATGACAAGTATGAAGTGTTTGATGATATTATTTATTACATGGGTAGAATTTATTTGGTACCTGAGTCCAAATTGAAGGAGAAAATCTTAAGGGAGATGCACTATTCACCCTTGGTTGGGCATCAGGGGTACCTGAAGACCTACAAGAAGATCTAGGAAAGGTTTTCATGGAAGGGTCTTAAGTGATATCCTATAGTATGTACGGGAATATTCTACCTATTAGCAAAATAAATTCGAACACACCTTACCAATGGGTCTACTCGATCCTTTACCAATCCCTTAGTAGAAGTGGGATAACATCTCAATGGATTTTATTTTTGGACTTCCTAAGGTGCAAGGAAGGGACTGTATTTTTGTAGTGGTCGATAGATTGACCAAATATGCACACACTAATTGTAATTTTTCACTGGGTAATATTAGGCCGCACAAGTAGTAGACATATTCTTTTAGGAACAATGAAAGAATAAGACATATTCTTATGTGTGCATGGTCTCCCTCAAAACATAGTAAGTAATAGAGATAGTCACTTCCTTAATACTTTTTAGAAGGAAGTGTTTCATCTTGTAGGGATGGAGTTTCTACCAAGCACCATTTATCACCCACAAACTGATGGACAGACCAAGATTGTAAACAAATGGTTGGAAGGATAACTAAGAAACTATGTTTTAGCACAAAAGAAAGCATGGGTCAAATGGCTACATCTAGGAGAATGTTGTTATAATACCGCATACCACATGTCAATTGGGATGGCACCATTCAAAGAATTGTATGGTTATGAACCCCCTTCATTTGTGGACATGTCTTTGAGTGACAGTCATACACCAAAGGCCAAGGATTGGCTACATGAGGGAATAGATATTTTGAGGTCCCTCAAGGAAAACCTTCACTGAGCCCAAAATCAATAGAAGACATATATTGACAAGCATCAAATCGAGAAGATTTTTTAAGTTGGGGACTTGGTGTACCTCCAGTTTCAACCATACAAGAAGTCATCTCTTAAGGTTTCTGGAAAGGAAAAGCTAAGGCCACATTTCTACGGACCTTACTGTGTGATGAGGAGGGTGGGCGAGGTTGCATACAAATTGGAACTAAGTGAGGGAAGCCGAATCCATAATTTCTTTCATGTTTCTTTCCTGAATAAAGTTATGGGTCAACATGTCACGGTCTCAATAGATCTACCACCTCTCAATGATGGAGGGAAGTTAGTTTTAGAACTAGCCAAGATCATCGACATTTGGGAGAAGGAGCTGAGGACACACATGGTCAAATAATTTCTTATAGGTTGGAAGGATCTACCCTTGAAGATGCCACCTGGGAAGGTAGGGAGATTTTGGACCATCCTAGTTTAAGATTTCTTGAGGACAAGCAATTTTGGGGATGTGAGGACTGTAATGTTCCCATTATTAAATAAATAATAATATTTATATTTTGGGTCCCAATTGATTTAGTTTATCTCAAGCCCATATTTTATTTTTTCATAGGCATAGGTATTTTTGTGTCATCTCTATTTGTGCACCCTCAGGAGTTTCCTGATGGGTATTTATGACCGGCGTGTAGGATGTAATTCTCAGGATAATTTTTGATATTTTATTGTACTTGTAAATTCTTGTTGGAATTATTTTGGCTATCATTTTGAAGGTGAAAGATCCTCCCTATTTGGTATTTACAATTTTGGTGGGATTCAACCCTCGCCCTATTCTAGTTGTTCTTTTGTATCAGATCTAGAAAATCCAAAGTACTATCATTAATATCAATAAAGTTTCCTTTCAAATATATTTAGCTTGCATTTTTTTTTGTGTATGAATCTCTTACCTCCCTACCATCATCATACGACCTCTGTACGACCTTTCCTTCCAACATCGTACGATCCCCAATCACTGTCGTATAGCCTTTCTACTATTTTGTACGGCCTTATGGTCAGCACCATATGGCCTCCCTAACATCACCGTATGGACTCCATATGGCCTTCATGCTCCCTATTTCCCTCTGTATGATCCAAATTGGGTTGTGTAGAGGTAACATGTGTATCTGGAGGCATGTTTTTCTGTGAGGTTGTGGTTGGGAACATTACACTATAGATCACTTGCACAAATATCACAAGTTATTTAGAATGATAATATTGACCTTGAAGCTTTGATTGATGGGAAAATGTATAGTTCTCAAATAAATCTACAATTGAAAGAATACAAATAGGTGGAAAGTAATTTTTGAAATCATGAAACTTTTTAGCTTTCCATAGTGCACCATGACAATGTGGATATATCATAGCATGAAATCTAGTTATAAACTCAAGGTAGGGAAATTCACTCTCCTTTAATACATTTTTTTGGATTCATCTCTTGTCTTAGTTCGGTATGTCTCATATTCAAATCTCTTCCACAAAAATGGCTTTGAAACATCAACATTCTCAATTTTAAGTTAAAATTCATGCAAATCTTCACAATCATTGCATGTATTTTTTATACATTGTAATTTGAACTCATCTGAATCTTTTAATTTATCACATAAAATTGACTTCACAAATTATGTCGTACTTCCATAGATAACCATATATGGATTAAGTACTACCATATCTTTTTTATATGATTGCAAGTATAGATGAAGTTCAACATAATTTTGACAACAAAAAGTTTTGTGTGCCTTATTTATGCATACAAAGAAAGGGTGCAACCTCTCAAACATTCTTTGACATATTTTCACATATGAAAACTCTTTCTTGAATGCTTGAAATAGTTCACTTTTTGTTATATCTATAAAATGTTTTGGATGTTCATATTTCATACTTGTCTCTTCATCTTTCATCTGTATAGTATCCCTTCTATTGGAAGAAACATGGGAGCAAGTATGCCAATATTCAATGACCTTTCTTTTTATATCTTAAAAAATTCTATCTTTTCAAGGAAGTCTACAAATATTTACCCAATTCTTTTCAATGTTTTCATCTAAAATATTTCTCCTCCTAATATATCTTTGAATAGTTCTTCTAGATACTTGCATTAAATTAGAAATTGCAAAAACTTGTTTTCTCCATGTCAACTTCCTACTAGATATTGTAGTTATCAACACTCTACATGAAGCGCTTAAATCGGCTCCTTGAGTTGTGTTCTTAATGTTTCTAAATGCATCTTGAAAATTTTTAACCACTATTCGGTTAACATTATCCACAAATTTTTTCCTGTTATCAACACCCAATATCTCCAAAACAAGAGTCGTCTCTCTTTTCTTGAATAACTTGGCAAATAATTGTGCTCTTCCAAACATGCTTTTATTTTCAAAATATTCATCCCAATTTTTTTTGCAATGAAATTTAATTGTGCTTTCAGATACCATGTGTTTAGATGAAACTTGACTGAAAAGTGTGTCCATGTTCATCTCCATCAAATTACCCATGCCAAATGATATGTTTCCACATTGAGAACTACCAATTTGTTCCCCTACATGAATTTCATCTTCTTGAATATCAATGGAAGGTTCTTCCTAAACTTCAACAAGATGATCTTCATTACATTTTTTATGACCTTTTATTTTGTCATCTCTTATTCAATCCTATTTTCTTTTTCTATTTATTTTATTCCCCATTGAATTCAAAGATTCAATTCACCTCCATACAGAAAACCATATACCCAATAAAAAACTATAAATAATATTTATAAGTTCATAAATCAAGTACTAATTTAACAATTTTTTAATTAATAAACCAAATAAAATAATGCTTTAAGTTAAAAAAACAAAATAAAAAATGTTTTATTTTAAAAAACTAACTTAAAAAATGCTTTAATTTAAAAAATGAAATAAAATAATGTTGAACAATTAAAAAAAATTAAGTAAAGAAAAAAAGGCAAAAATTAAGTATAAAAATATCTTGCAAGAAAAAACATACATGTTGTCCTTTGTAATTGTCTTTTGAGCGCGAAAAAAACAATCAAGAACTTCTAATAAATGGTTTTATTCTAAAGAATCACTTATTATTTCTCGAGTATAAAACACTTTTTTTAATATTTTCTAATTCAAAAAATAAGTGTTTTATGAGGTTTAAGGGGCTCGGTCGCTCACGCACCATGTTTGGTCAATCGTAATTTCAGCCAAACCTAGTCCGGCTGAACCAATTCCAACCAAAACTTCCTATGTGGCATTCCATGTGGCAGCCAAACAAGCAAAAATTGGAAATTTGTAGAACTTCTCACTTCTACAGCTCATTTCTCCATCAAAACTCAACTTTCTTCAAAAAATAATAATACCCTTTTTAGAGCTTGGAGTCAAGATTGTCATCATATAAGTTTTATAATATTTTGATTAGAGATAATATATTATAATTTCAAAATATTGTAAGTAGGTATTTTAAAATTTGAGAAGATGTTGCTTCAAAAAAAGAAAAAAATAGTAAATCATAACAAAAAAATTTAAAATTTATATTTAACACTAGAGAAGAGAGTCCTCTTCAAGAATATGTAATTTTTTTCTGAATGGTGTAGGTTTGATAGGGAAAATTTGGTGGAAGACAAAAACTGTCAATTTTAGATAAGTTCAACTTTGAGTAGTCATAACAGAGAAAATATACATCAGAAACCAATATTTATTTTTTTATGCACTAGTTATACATGTCATCTATAACATATTTTGAAATCAGAGGAAAAAATGATTATTTGCATATACTTGTTTGGCAGGAACAAGACCCCAGATTTTCCATATTTTTCACCAATTAAAAAATGGACTTCAAAAATTAAAAAATTGTATCAATTCTTGTTCAAAAACTTTTAAAAAAATTATAAACATAAACTTCATCTAGTTTTACACATTTTATCAATTTACATCATCATCAAATTCTAAACACAAATGTCACTTTTATGTGTTAAAGATGAACAATTTGCGTGTTGTTGACCTTTTCCTTTATAAAAGTGTGACACAGGTTTGTACTTTTACCCATATATTGCATATTCATCTTTTTAATGTTCTCCCTCACTTCTTCATGTAGACTCTTGATGTTCTATATGAAGTCTTCAACTACGAAACTTTTCTTTCCTTTTTGGTCCATTGTCCTCAATTCTGGTGTGGTCCTTGGACTACCTTCGTATACAATTTGGAATGGTGATCTACCAGTACTCCTAGTGACAATTTTTATAAGTAAATTTTTCCTATAGTAAGATCAGATCTCATCCCTTAGGTTTATTTCTTACTAAGAATCTAAGAGTCTTTTAGGATTTTCTGTCTAGATTCTAAATATATATTTTATTTTATTTTTTGAATTGATTTGAATAATTTTTCCTTTCTCCCACGAAAATAGGTACGTTGTTGAAAACGTCATTTTCAAAGAGTTACATTGTTTTCATAGAGCATAGATTTTTTTATAAAATAGATACGAATGTGCTTATTTTGAATTTCGTTTCGCAACATCCATACAGAGGGCATGCAATTGGTTTGACAACATTATCATGATTATTGCATATTTTATTAATGTTTGAAGTTGACTCAACCATAATTTTGACATACCTGAACTATATAGCTTATAACTTGTGTATTTATCTAATTTCAAAAAAAATTGATAGAAAGTAGACTTGAAGACAAAGAGAACTGTTATTTTTCAAAAAAAAATTCTCTTTTCTACTATTTTTCATTGAACGCCAAACTCAAAGGTTTATATTTAATAAAACAAAACCTACATTCAATAAATGTCAATAAACATATACATAATAAATTTAAAAATTGTCAAATATATAATCGTTAGAAAGCTCTTTCCAAGTACTTGTGCTATGCAAAAGGACATCTCCTTATTGTTCCATTTGACCCCCGTGATTAAGCCCTAAAGCCATGAAATTTTTAGAATTTCTTCAAACTTTACAAACTGCCCCTGGTCAGGGACTTTTGATAGAAAGTACTTTCAGTCAAAATTTTTTAGTTTCGATCAAAAGTACTTTGTTGATTTAGGTCATATTAACCCTTAACTAAGTCACTTTAGATAGAAATTTAAAGATGACTTTCGATAGAAACCTATGTCAGCCTATTGGGTGTCATTTCGGGTTAATAACGATTACATATATAAATAAATATATGTTTTTCTCATCCCATTAATTCAAAAGCTGCAAAGTAATTCACATTTTGGAGAAGGAAGACTTTTGAAATTATGTTTTTTGAATCTTGTCAAAATTTGGTGGAACAATTTTACAAAGTGATGGGAAATAAAAAGAGAAGGCTAAAAAGAGTAAATGACATTATTCAGAAGAGACTGAACAAAGACTACATGAGGAAGCACAAGAAAGATATTATTGTATGAAACAAGGTATCTCTCTCTCTCTCTCTGGATATTTTAAGTTGATGGTTAAGACTTGTCTTAATGAAACATGTAAGCATCATATTGCAATACCTAATTAGACCTAATTTGATAAAGAATACCTAATTAGATTTAATAAGACTAATTAGACCTAATAACACCTAGACAAGACCAATTAGACCTAATAAGAGTAAGAAGACATAATTATATACCTAATTAGACCTAATGTGAGTATTACGACCCCTTAAGACCTAATGACATAAGTAATTTAAAATACCTAATTAGACCTTTAATTAGAGTAATTAACATGTCTAATATGAGTAATAGGACCAACTTGTACACCAAATATGAACAATAGGACCCCTTAGACATAATAAAACCTATTATGAGTTCCAATATAGATAATATAACCACTAAGGCCTAATTAGACTAATTAACCCCTAATATTTCAGGTAACAAGACCTAATTATACTAATTTTTGTACAAAATTTACATGTGAGTAATATGAGCTAATATGAGTTATAAGAACTAATATTGAATAGTAATATAGTACCTAATTATGGGCTTATTTATGAACTTAATAGGACCCCTTAGACCAAATTAGTTCTAATAGGCCCTAATTATCAATCTAATATGAGTAATAGGACCCCTTCCAGGTGTAACTAGATCTAATTAGACTAATTAATACCTAATATACTCATAATATGACCCCTTAAGAACTAATTAGACCCAATATGCTTAATATGAACAATAGGACCCCTTAAGCATAATTAGACCTAGATTATGACCTAACTAGACCAAATTAGAGGTCTATTAGTACATAATTAGACCAATATGACCTATTAGGACCTAATTAGACCCAGTTAGACCTATTAGGACCAATTAGTTACACTTTGATGCCTAATTAGACCCAATTATACCTAAAATGACCAAATTAAACCTAATATGACCTAACTAGATCCCAAAATGACCTAATTAGACCTAATTACACCCAATTAAACCTAATATGACCTTTTAGGACCTAATTAGACCAAATAGACATCATATGAACAATAGGACCCCTAAAGCATAATTAGACCTAGATTATGACCTAACTATCTACCTAATTAGTGTATATAGTCGAATGTGGACCTCTAATCCAACTACACACGCAACATAGTCATTACTCACATGATCAAATTATGAGAGAGAGTATGAATTACTCAATCCAAAATCCATGGTGAAGCAACTTGTTGCCTCCTATGTAGACGGGGTGTTTAATTACTCTCAGTACGAGAGCCAACAACCATAAGACTAGTTCTACAATGGAGGATTTGAAAGCATGAAGATTGAACAAAATGAAATTAAGCTAAGGTGAATATGCAATCAAAACTAAGAATGAAGATGCAATTATACTCAGAGCTTGAAAGAGATATGAAATGCAATTTAATCTAAATAGCTTGAAAGAAATAGAGATTAAACTATGAGAATGTAAGAAAATTAATCTAACATGAGAATGCAATACTATGCTAAATGAGAAATTAAGCTAATTGCAAATGAAAGCTTGAAAATATTAAATTGAGACTGAAAATCGCTATAGTTTAATTAATCTCACAAAAATGCTCCCCTTAAATGAAGAAATGAGGTTCATTAAATAGAAAAACTTGGGGGAGAGAATGAAGAGGTTCTTGATTTGAAACTCCTGACTCTTCATTCCCATTTGAGACAAAAATGCATAAATTACTTAATTAAAAGAATGGAAAATGCCACACAGGGTGACCTTTCGAATATTGTGAATTATTAATTCAAAAAAGGAATGTCCATTCAAATAAAAAGTAATTATTAATTTCTTTTCATGTATATTAGCCAAATGGGGTGGGTTTAATTTAATTCCAAGCACTTAGGACTTTAGAATTAAATTAATTTATCATAGGGGTAATTTAGCTAATGAAAGTTGAAGACTTTAGGAATTAATTTTAATATTTGATAAATGCAATTAGGGTTTTTGCAATTGACATCAAGTCGAATTAAGTCAGGTAGGAGAGAGAAAATTGCCTAGGAAACTAGGACTTTGGAGATGTAAAATTGATGAAAATGCACCAAAATTGATTGAATTTAATAGGTGCCAATTTTGGGGTATTACATTTGCCCCTCTTTGAATTGATGTGCGAAAAGTGCGTTGATTCAAAGAATAGTTTGAAGTGACAGATGACAAGAAATTCAGAAGTCTAGGTTAGGTTGCCAAGACACCAAACAGATCAAAGCATGATTTTCCAAAGTCCAAGTTAGATTGTGAAGACAACGGTCTTGAGAGAAGATGAGAGTCGGGGTTAGATTGCCCCAATACCTAGAGTGAGATTCAGATTTAGGACTATCTCCAAAATTAGGGTTAGATTGCCCCAATACGAAGCTTAGCCCTCCGAGACCCAAGTTAGATTGCCCAGATAATGGTCTAAAAGAGATTTCGAGAGATATCTCCAGAACGAAGATTGACTCCTAGGAATTAGGGTTAGATTGCCCCAATACCCAAAAGATTTTGAGAACCATCTCCAAAATGAAGCTTGATTCTCGAGGATTCGAGTTAGATTGCTTAGATACCTAAAAGAGAGATGACTAGATAACCAGATGCGAGGCACAAAGATGCCCCTAGCAATGAGAACTGGTGATTCAAATCAGACTGATTCAAGAATTGATTTGACAATATTCAAATGATGCAATCATCCTACCCCCTCAGGAGTGAAATCAAAAGATGACATATTAGAAGGACAATTGACAACAAGAGGTTGCAGAGCAGAAGTAATTAGACTAGATTTGAGAAGCTACAGAAGCAAATTGGAGCAAAGTAGAGGTCTTGTTGACCAAGTTTGACCATGGTTGACCAAATTTGACTAGAGTTGACTTTATGAAAAGAGCAAAGATCTTGAGAACATGATTCAAAGATGAGGGTCTGGCAGGAAGATGACGCCAGAAGGCTGACTGCACGAGCGTCTGATCCCAAAGGGTCCCAGAATTTAAAACATGATTTCGAGCTATCTAGAGATGTCAAATTTTGATTTTGATCTTGAAAATGGATTCAGAGCAATCGATTTAGCCAAGGGTGCAATTTTCACACAAAATGGAGCACTTTTGAAAATTAGGTCAAAAGCTATATAAGGCCCGAAGGGGTCATTTTCAATTCATTATTCACCTTCATCTTCTTGTGATTTTGAGCTCTGAGAGAGAAATGGAGGGTCTTCTACTGCATACACATTGATTTGAGCACTCCTGATGACACACCTAGCCCACAGAGTATGACGCACCTGTGAGTAGTCAATCAACCTCCTTGTATTTCAATTCGTACCACTTTTTAGGTCAATTTAGGATAGATCTAGCAAATTTTAAGTCATGTTCTACCAATCTCATGCAAGGAAGTAGTTTCCTCACGCTGGCCTATATCTCCCTTCGTGTGAGGAAGTAGTTTCCTCACATGAGTTAGGTCTTCTTCGCACGGGCTCTATCTGGAAGCTTGTGCGGGCTGAAAGATGGTCCCACGCAAGATATCTCCTATTCGTGCAAGGTCAAGTCTTGTCTCATGTGAGGGAATAGTTTCCTCGTGTGAAAAGCTGCTACAGAGTTTGAATGCTTTTGTCAAAATTTATCAAATTTGTGTAAAATTAGCCAAGTAGAGCATTGCAGAGTCATGTCTAGGATATATGTCTTGCTGCATTTGTTGTTGTTGTGTTGAAAACCATCATGTTGAGAGACTGATCCAATTTCATCGCTTGCTTTGCAGGTTGACGTCCTTGATGTCACCTTTAGGACACATCATCTTGTTATCACTACCTTAGTGCAGAGACTAACAGATGCAGAGAGTACTCACATTGAGGGACTCAGCTTGGGATACTTGCATGATCTACCTGACATTTGGGTAAATCACGGTCTTCTGAGTGCACTGGTACAACATTTCCATTCAGAGATGAACACTTTCCACTTTTCAATGGGGGAGATGACGGTGAATCCTAAGGATGTATACAGGATTCTACAGATACCTGTCCATGGTACTCGAGTAGAGTACGACACATAACAATGACAAAGTACAGTAGCCTTGAGGAATATCTTCAGGGATGATCTAGTGATGGCTCAGGCCATCTCTTGGGAGGATCTAACAAGTAGATATGGCAGTGCTCACTCATTAGCCATTGTACTTGCTATGTTTTTGAGCTGCTACCTTATTCCAGATCAAGGTCAACACGGTCTAGAGCATGGTTGGGGGACGATGCTGTAGAGGATGTTGGTTAGACTGAAAGTTAGATTCAGATGGGGTGAGTGCATGTTAGCCCATATGTACCATGAGATGCATGAGACAGTATATCACAGTGCAAGGACCATGGCGGCATGTGTCTTCATTCTTTAGATCTAGGCTTGGGAGCATCTCCCTGTTTGTAGGCCCATCTTCCATGATACATGATAGGCTATTGAGCCTTACATTTATAGGTACATAGGCCCGATGACCCAGCCTTTGTTGGGTAAGACAGAGCAGTGGAGAAAACAGCTAGATGACATGGCAGTTGTAGTTTGGAGACCTTGGGTGGCTACTGAGCCCTGGGATGATGCTCAGAGAGAGCTTTCACATATGTTTGTATCATGTCCACTGATTGGATGGAGTGTCACCATTATAGAGAGATTCCTTGTTACATGTGTCCTGTGCCAATTTGGTAGGCAACAGGACATATCACATGAGTACTGCCCTATGCCCGCTTCGTTGATGAGGAGAAGAAGGGGTGGCACGTGAGACTAGATCCAGGGTGATGTGCGATAGAGGCACACATTCCAGCCTCATGATGGGATTATACGATGGATGTCACCAATGTAGGGGTGATGCCTGCATACAGGAACCAGTTGATTGCATGTCCACATCTGAGATTTACTGACCCTATTGGTATGGGAGCACAATAGCAGCCTAGATAGCAGTAGCCACCAATTCAGTAGCCTACATAGTAGCAAGTTGCACAACAGGGACCATAGGGATAGTAGTAACAGAGAGTGTTGAGACCCTGATCAGGACATACTAGCATCCTTGCTAGGATCATGGGCTTAGATGCAGGAGCTGGGAGTAGTGGGGCCCACCAGAGGTCAACTAGGCAATGGACAGGTGATACATCATAGAAGGCACCTGATGAAAATACTGATATGCTTGATATTTTGATAGGAGTAGGTACACCACAGCTGGAGGAGGCTCTTATGAAGAGCTGTGAGAGGGTGAGATAGGTCCAGTGGGAGCGGGATGACTATCACACTTGAGTCATCAGGGAGGAGACCTATGTAGTTGACAGGGATGCCGAGATCAGGAAGCTACGGGAGGAGCTAGCATGATCGAGGATTGAGACTAGATATGAGGCTGCTCAGGCAGCTTATTACTATGCAGCT